>WNWK01003480.1:71976-166106 GCA_009830355.1 Cherax destructor | reverse complement strand
GTGTATACCTGAATAAACTTACTAACAAGGTATATGTTGATCGCTGAGATAGCCATCAAATACAGTTACATATAGCAGCATATGTGTAGAGAACCCAGGATAACCCAAGAGTGTCAGCTAACACTCTTGCTAGGAGCTAATGCTGCTGGGTATTGCAAGTTAAAACCTATGATAATTTATCACTCAGAGAATCCTTGGGGCCCTAAAAACTATGTAAAAAGGTAGCCTCCTGTTTATTATAAATCCAATTTGAAAGCTTATTCCTAGTATATATCCTTTATATAATAACATACAACTCCTACAGTATATAATATTAAGGTATTAAATGGACCCCAATGGAAATAAGTCACTCTGACTTTTTTGGGTTATCCTAGGTTTTCTACACATATGCTGCTATGTATGATGTATGATAATTCTATGTAACTGTATTTGTGTATACCTGAATAAACTTACTTTTCATAAATTGGTTCACAGACTATTTTAAGCCTACAGTTGAGGCTTACTGAAAGGAAAAGAAAATTCCTTTTAATATTTTACTTGTTTTAGACAATACCCTGCCACTCACCTCTCACACATCAATGTTAATACTTTAAGGTAAGTAATAAGTGTACTCTGTGTGTATCTTACTTTTTATTGTGTTTTTTAATGCCTAGTGCTATTGCTAACTTAATATAAATTAGTGTAAGCTTGTTGTCTGGCATTTATATGCATTTAGAAGTGGAAAAAAATGGCGTTCTGCTTTTCGGCGATGTCTGGTTTAAGGCACTAGCTTGGAACCTAACCTGCCGTATAAGTGGGGCCCTACTGTATATAAAAGATGAGGTAATCAGTCCCTCAGCCTTGGAGTTGGTGAAGAGCACCGTAGTCTTCAACTCCAAGGCTGAGGGACTGATTACCCAGTCTTCTGTATATAGTTCTACTGTCTTTCCATTATGTCCTTGAATTTGTATTGATAAAGTCACTGGTTGGCCAAACATCTACAATTAAGATATCCAGATGTTGCACATGTGTCAGTATTATATACCAGATATGCTCAAGTTATATTTTGGGACAGGTAAGAGACAGGAAAAAACAACAACATTCAAATAAAAATGTTACAGACAAGACATCTTACACCAAATACTAACTTTAGAAATAGCAGCTTCTAAGTGATAATCCTTGGATCCTGCATCCATGTTAGAAGAGATCATATATGCCATGGATTCTGATACATAATGCAACATTGCCATGCGAGCCAACTTTTCCTGCAAGAATGAAAGCAAAACAGTTAATAATATATACAGTGGTACCTCGGTTAACTATATTTTTCATTCCAGAATGCTGTTCAAGTGCCATTACCAAACGAATTTATCCCCATAAGGAATAATGTAAAATAGACTAGTCCTTTTAGACCCCAAAAATACACTTACAAAGCATTTAAAAAATAAACTTACATAAAAGGGCGAGTTTGGGGACCATCGTTAACCGAGGTACCACTGTACTGAAGGATGGTTAAGACCTTAATTACTGCATATGTATAAAAATGGCAACAGGTTGAACTTTTTACACAAAATAAAATGTGACTCGAGTTTTACCCATTAATTTACAGTAAAAATAAATAAGAAATTAAAGAAACAAAAGTGGGAATAATTAGGGGTTTACTTATCTAATTACAAACAAAAGTGGGGAAAGAAAATGTACAAACAAATAAATATAGTTCACTGCTAGATGAACAAGACGACATTATAAAAACAGAAAAGAAAAGACAAGACAAGACAGATAAGGTAAAGCATTCCACTTGGAACTTTAATTTGCATTAACATAAAAGAACAACTTACTGCTACAAAGTTAGTGTTTACCTGGATAGTTCCATAGCTATCAATACGCTGACCAAACTGTGTTCTGGAGGTGGCAAAGTCAAGAGCCTTCTTGAATGAGTAACATATGGTACCAGTCATGGCAGCAGCCATACCAAACCTCCCATTATTTAAGATCTCCATGGCAACCTAAAATAAATTAATAATAACAAATTCGTTAGTACAGTATAATATTACAAATATAAGGTAATTATTCATAATGAAGTAAGAGAAATAACAAATTAGAGCTTAAATG
This sequence comes from Cherax destructor, assembly GCA_009830355.1. Taxonomy (NCBI): domain Eukaryota; kingdom Metazoa; phylum Arthropoda; class Malacostraca; order Decapoda; family Parastacidae; genus Cherax; species Cherax destructor. The sequence goes on along the minus strand of WNWK01003480.1, from coordinate 164,015 downwards.
CCAGTACAAAGCAGAAACAAATTGGCAGGTGTAACATGATAGTGTAAATGATAGTTAGTGTTTCATTTTCCTTCTTACATTTAGTACCAATATTCTTTAAAATGTTTATTCAATGCTTGTTTGGAGGCAGAGAAATCTGATTTTCGATTAGACTTTTTTTTTTTCAACAAGTCGGCCATCTCCCACCAAGGCAAGGTGACCCAAAAAGAAAGAAAATCCCCAAAAAGAAAATACTTTCATCATCATTCAACACTTTCACCACACTCATACATAATCACTGTCTTTGCAGAGGCGCTCAGATACGACAGCTGAGAATAGTCCCTCCCAGCTGTCACTATCCCACACCCCTCCTTTAAAGTGCAGGCATTGTACTTCCCATTTCCAGGACTCAAGTCCAACTAAGTCAATTAACTGGTTTCCATGAATCCCTTCACAAAATGTTACCCTGCTCACACTCCAACAGCTCGTCAGGTCCTAAAAATCATGCGTCTCCATTCACTCCTATCTAACACGCTCACACATGCTTGCTGGAAGTCCAAGCCCCTCTCCCACAAAACCTCCTTTACCCCCTCCCTCCAACCTTTTCTAGGACAACCCCTACCCCGCCTTCCTTTCCCTACAGATTTATACGCTCTCCAAGTCATTCTACTTTGATCCATTCTCTCTAAATGACCAAACCACCTCAACAACCCCTCTTCAGCCCTCTGACAAATACTTTTAGTAACTCCACACCACACTAATTTCCACATTCCGAATTTTCTGCATAATATTTACACCACACATTGCCCTTAGACAGGACATCTCCACTGCCTCCAGCCTCCTCGCTGCAGCATTTGCAACCCATGCTTCACACCCCTATAAGTGTGTTGGTACCACTATACTTTCATACATTCCCTTCTTTGCCTCCATGGATAACGTTTTTTTGTCTCCACAGATACCTCAACGCACCACTCACCTTTTTTCCTTCATCAATTCTATGGTTAACCTCATCCTTCATAAACCCATCCGCTGACACGTCAACTCCCAAATATCTGAAAACATTTACTTCTTCCATAATCCCTCTCTCCAATGTGATATCCAATTTTTCTTTATTTAAATCATTTGATACCCTCATCACCTTACTCTTATCTATGTTCACTTTCAACTTTCTACCTTTACACACCCTCCCAAACTCGTCCACTAACCTTTGCAACTTTTCTTGAGAATCTCCCATAAGCACAGTATCATCAGCAAAAAGTAACTGTCAACTCCCATTTTGCATTTAATTCCCCATAATTTAATCCACCCCTCTCCCAAACACCCTAGCATTTACTTTTTTTACAACCCCATCTATAAATATATTAAACAACCATGGTGACATTACACATCCCTGTCTAAGACCTACTTTTACCGGGAAGTAATCTTCCTCTCTCCTACACACCCTAACCTGAGCCTCACTATCCTCATAAAAACTCTTTACAGCCTTCAGTAACTTACTACCTATTCCATACACTTGCAACATTTGCCACATTGCTCCCTTATCCACTATCATAAATGCAATAAATGCAATAAAAACTTCTCTACCTTTATCTAAATACTGTTCACATATATGCTTCACTGTAAACACTTGATCTACACATCCCCTAGCCACTCTAAAGCCTCCTTGCTCATCTGCAATCCTACTCTCTGTCTTACCTCTAATTCTTTCAATAATAACGCTGCCATACACTTTACCTGGTATACTCGGTAAACTTCTTCTTTCTTTCAACACGTTGGCCGTTTCCCACCGAAGCGGGGTGGCCCAAAATGAAAAACGAAAGTTTCCCCTTTCACATTTAGTAATATATACAGGAGAAGGGGTTACTAGCCCCTTGCTCCTGGCATTTTAGTCACCTCTTACGACACGCATGGCTTAAGGAGGAAGAATTCTGTTCCACTTCCCCTATAATTCTTACAATCTCTTTTATCCCCCTTCCCTTTATATAAAGGAACTATACATGCTCTCTGCCAATCCCTAGGTACCTTCCCCTCTTTCATACATTTATTAAACAAAAATACCAACCACTCCAGCACTATATCTCCCCCTGCTTTTAACATTTCTGTTATGATCCCGTCAGTTCCAGCTGCTTTACCCCCTTTCATTCTACGTAATGCCTCACGCACCTCCCCCACACTCACATCCTGCTCTTCTTCACTCCTAAACGATGTTGTAACTCCCTGGCCAGTACATGAAATTACTGCCTCCCATTTTTCATTGGCATTTAAAAGTTCCTCAAAATATTCCCGCCATCTACCCAATACCTCCAGCTCCCCATCTACTAACTCCCCTACTCTGTTTTTAACTGACGAATCCATTCGTTCCCTAGGCTTTCTTACCTTGTTTATCTCACTCCAAAATTTTTTCTTGTTTTCAGCAAAATTTCTTGACAGAACCTCTCCCATTCCTTCATCTACTCTTCTTTTGCACTCTCTTCACCTTTCTTTTACTCTCCATATACAGTGGTACCCCGACTTACGATATTAATCCGTCAGAGAGGGCATATTTTAAGGCGAAACAATTGTTACACGAATCAATTTTCCCCATAAGAAATAATGGAAATAAATTTAATCCGTCCAAGACTTCCAAAAGTAGTTAAATAAAATATTTTTTAGAACTTTTTGACATTAAATAATACAGAATTTAATAAAGAATACCTAAATACACATGCAAATATTGTACAATAACATGTCACTTACATTTATTGAAGAGTTGTTGATGTGTGGAGGACGGGAGGAGGGGAGAAGGTGGAGTAGTATGCTAGTGTTTGGAAGGGGAATCCCCTTCCATTAACACTGCAGGTACCAAGTCCTTTTCTGGGGTTACTTCCCTTTTTCTTTGAATGCCACTAGGACCAGCTTGAGAGTCACTGGACCTCTTTCTAACAATAAATTTTTCCAGGGAGCTCTGGCGATTCTTTAACACATCCCTGAAATGACACACCACTGTGTCATTGTACAGGTTGCCAGCACGACCTGCAACAGCATGGTTAGGGTGATATTCATCCATAAATGCTTGCACATCACTCCATTTGGCACAGATCTCCCTAATCCTTGAAGAAGGCACATTATTCCATTTTTGTTCCACCTCCTCCTCCTCCTCCTCTGAACCATTGTCCTGACCACTGGTCTCTTGTTCCAGTTGCTGTTGAAGCTCTTGCAGATCTTCAGTGGTTAGCTCTTCCTTGTGCTCCTCCACCAACTGTTCCACATCCTCACCACTCACCTCTAACCCCAAAGACTTGCCCAATTCCACAATTTCTTCCACAACAGGCTCAGGCTCAGGCTCATGCTCAGGGTTCTGAGGCTCAGCCCAAAACCTTCAAAATCCCTCTCTAGGACACAGTCTGGCCACAATTTTCTCAGGCAGAGTTCAAAGTCCTGGTAGTCACTCCCTCCCAAGCCTTACCTATAAGGTTTACACAATGCAGCATATGGAAATTTTTTCCAAAATTCTCTTAGGGTTATATTCATGTCTGTGGTCACATCAAAGCACTTTTGAAACATTGCTTTGGTGTAGAGTTTTTTTAAAGTTGGAAATGACCTGCTGGTCCATGGGCTGGAGGAGAGGAGTGGTATTAGGGGGCAAGAACTTCACTTTGATGAATTTAAACTCCTCCACAATTTTCTCTACCAAGTTTGGATGATGACAAGGAGCATTGTCCATTATCAGGAGGCACTTAAGTGGCAAATTATTGTCCAATAGATATTTCTTCACACTGGGGCCAAACACGCCATTGAACCAATCTAAGAAAATGTCCTTTGTGACCCAAGCCTTTTTGTTAGACTTCCACATCACACACAAGTTAGACTTGCTGACACCGCATCTGCCAAACACTCGGGGATTTTCAAAAAGATACACCAGTAAAGGCTTCACTTTGCAATCACCACTGGCATTGGCACAAAGCATCAAAGTTAGCCTGTCTTTCATAGGCTTATGTCCTGGCTGTGCCTTTTCCTCCTGAGTAATGTAGGTCCTGTTGGGCATTTTCTTCCAAAACAGGCCTGTTTCATCACAATTAAACACTTGTTGGGGGAGGAATTGTTCAGCCTCTAGGTACTCCTGGAATTCAGGCACATATTTTTCAGCCGCACTTTTGTCACAACTGGCTGCCTCACCATGCCTCACAACACTATGTATGCCACTTCGATTCTTAAATTTGTAAAACCAGCCTCTGCTGGCTTTAAATTCGCTCACTTCATCACTCGTTGCAGGCATTTTCTTAACGAGATCATCATGCAACTGCCTTGCTTTTTCACATATTATTGCCTCCGAAACAGTATCTCCTGCTAACTGTTTCTCGTTGATCCACACCAACAACAACAACCTTTCCACATCTTCCAGCACTTGTGGTCTGTGTTTTGTGATCACACATGAACCTTTTGCAACAACAGCTTCCTTGATTTTACTTGAATTTTTCTTGGCCACAATGGTAGCGATGGTAGAAAAGGGTTTACCATACAGCCTGCCCAGCTCACTGATACGCACTCCACTTTCATATTTTTCTATTATCTCCTTCTTCAGTTCTATCGTACATGTATTTCTGTTCCTCTTTGCCACAGGCTTAGCACTAGGATCTTTCCTTGGACCCATGGTAGCTTATTTAGCAGTTGCAAGCACTAAAAACAGTGGAATAATGACAATATACTGGTATGAATGCGTGGGTGTGGGTGGGTGGTCGCTCTCGCTTGTAAACAATAGCACACTGACGCTCCCTGGAGTGCGCGCTCAGCTGGGCGCCAAGCGGACACGTCCGGTACGAATGTCGTTACACAAAGCAAACATCGTAAATCACAATCAAATTTTTTACGTTATAAATATCGGTTATCGAAAATAACGTAAAATGATAGCATCGTAAATCGGGGTACCACTGTACTCTGCTCTTCTATTAACACTTCTGTTTTGTAAAAACCTCTCATAAGCTACCTTTTTCTCTTTTATCACACCCTTCACTTCTTCATTCCACCACTCACTCCTCTTTCCTCCTGCACCCACCCTCCTATAGCCACAAACTTCTGCCTCACATTCTAATACTGCATTTTTAAAACTATCCCAACTCTCTTCAAACCCCCCCCCCCCCTACTTATACTTGCACTAGCCCACCTTTCTGCCAATAGTTGCTTATATCTCACCCTAACTTCCTCCTCCCTTAGTTTATACACTTTTACCTCTCTCTTACTTGCTGTTGCCATTCTCTTAGGTCACGCTACACATACATGTACACGTTTATGTATACACACTCATCTGAGTTTTCTTTGATTTTATCTTAATAGTTCTTGTTCTTATTGCTTTTCCTTTCATATCCATTGGGAAGTGAAATAAGAATGTTTCCTCCGTAAGCCATGCGTGTTGTAAAAGTGAACTAAAATGCCGGGAACAATGGGCTAGTAACCCCTTTTCCTGTATAGATTTACTAAAAAGAAAAAGAAGAAAACCAACAAAGTGGGATGTCTGAATGTGCGTGGATGTTGTGCGAATGATAAGAAAGAGATGATTGTAGATGTTATAAATGAAAAGAAGCTGGATGTCCTGGCTTAAAGTGAGACAAAGCTGAAGGGGGTAGGAAAGTTTCAGTGGGGAGAAATAAATGGGATTAGGTCAGGGGTTTCAAATAGATTTAGAGCTAAAGGAGGAGTGGCAATAATGTTGAATAATCAGTTATGGCAGGTAAAGAGGAAATATAAATGTATAAATTCAAGGATTATGTGGAGTAAAATAAAGGTTGGATGTGAAGAGTGGGTTATAGTAAATGTTTATGCACCTGGAGAGGAAAGAAGTGTAGAGGAGAGAGAGAGATTTTGGGAAATGTTTAGTGAGTGTGTGGGGAGTTTTGAACCAAGTGAGAGTAATTATAGTTGGGGATCTTAATGCTAAAGTGGGTAAAAATGTTGTGGAGGGAGTAGTAGGTAAATTTGGGATGCCAGGGGTAAATGTAAATGGGGAATCATTAATTGAGCTATGTGTAGAAAGAGGTTTGGTAATAAGTAATACATATTTTATGAAAAACAGGATAAATAAATATACAAGGTATGATATAGCACGTAAGGAAAGTAGTTTGTTAGATTATGTATTGGTGGATAAAAGGTTGATGGGTAGGCTTCAGGATGTACATGTTTATAGAGGGGCAACGGATATATCGGATCATTATTTAGTTGTAGCTACAGTTAGAGTAAAAGGTAGATGGGACAAAAAGAAAATGGCAACAGCAAGATTAGACCTAATAAAGATAAATTGTATACCTCTTACTTTATTTTCATACATTGAACATAACATAACATCTCAACATGCTGCACATGGAGGCCTGGTCATGGACTGGGCAGCAGGGGCAGTGACTCACAGGTATACCCTCCAGGTATGGAATTTTTAGCAGTACATTTTGAAAGTTCATTTTTCCAGCTTTTGTGTTTTTGGCACCTCTTACGGTCTGTACCCAGGGAAGCTACCATGCTGACTCACCCTTTCATCCAGCCCAGCTAAAATATGAAATTCCAGAAAACAAAATTAATCATTACTTTTACCTTAAATCCATTGCCAGGTCCTCCAAGAACATTTTCCACGGGAATTTTTGTGTCCTCAAAGTAGATCTCAGCTGTATTGGAAGCCTTTATCCCCATCTTCTTTTCTGGGGCTCCATGAGAAACACCACCAAATGCTCGCTCCACAATAAATGCCGTCACCTTGTCCTTAGTTATACCTGCCAATAAAATCAGTTTTCACTGCGTGAAAATTGAAATTACATTTCAAGAAAATATTAATAATCATTATTTCTACAAGTACATGATACAACTTCAAAATAAGTCCAATGAGTTACTTTCAAATACTGAGCTACTCTTTGGGTCCACAAATTACTATTATATTCATAGGGAACTGCAAAATCCACAGTTGATATGCAGCAACTGGGTTTTAATCCAAGGAATAAAGTAGCTATAAGGCAACATCAGGACAACTTACTTGAAGTTACAAATTATAATTTTTAATCCTGAAATACAAAAACCATTGAGTAATCTTAATACACAAATAACTTGCATATAGGAGAAATAAACTTAGGACAACGTTTCGACTGAAATGTCGTCATAAGTCACTCGTACTTCAGCGAGAGATGGATGTTGTGTTAAACTTTTAAAGGAAGAAAAAATATTGTAATAAATTCATAAAAGTAATAAAATAGCAATGACCTACAAAAAAATTACGAACCCAATGTTAAAACATTCAAAACATTGAAGATCATGTGAAATCAATACCACCAAGCAGAATCTCGGCTGTGTCAGAATAGGTGTAAAGTACATTATTCCACATGAATTGTCAGAAAAGCATGTAATCTTTCATTCTCTATTATTACTGTAATTGCATTGCAGTGCTATGCATACTATGAACTTCACAACTGTATTTGCACTCATATTAATTAGGTTCATTTAATTTAACTCTAGGATGAATTACGTACAAATTCTAACCTGTCTTTGGATCTGTAAATGGACTTTGTGCAAACACTGTAAATACTTCTGCCAAGCCACCATTACTAATCCAGATTTTAGAACCATTAAGTACATAGTGAGAACCATCTTCTGAGAGTACAGCTCGGCTTCTGATAGAACCAGCATCTGATCCACTTGAGGGTTCAGTCAGGGCAAACGCTGCAATGTGTTCCCCAGTAGCAACCTTCGGAAGGTACTTGGCCTTTTGTTCTGGGGTGCCAGCAATCATGATCCCCTGAAAAAATATATCAAAATAAGACATTCTTACTGTTTTCAATGTAAGCATATTTTGCCATTGCTTAATAGAGTACAGATATATTACTATTATACTAATGATATATAATACTACCAACAAATAGAAGAATCATGCAGAAGTGGAGAAGAAACTTTCCTCTGTAAGCCATGTGTGTCGTAAGAGGCAACTAAAATACTGGAAGCAAAGGGCTAGTAACCCCTTCTGTATAAATTACTGAATGTAAAAAGAAAAAAAATTAATTTTTTCTTATTCAGGTCACCCTATTTTGGCGGGAGATGGCCAGAGTTTAAAAAAAAAAAATTAATTAATAAGACACATGTAACATACTGGTATCTTTAGTTCCCAAATGTTTCAACGGTGTGGCAGGCTTTTTCAGCCAGATACAGAGAGATCAATGCTATGAAACTGAACAACTATCAAGGCTGAGGAAATGAACACACCTCAAATTTGCTTCTCCATCTCTATCAAGACTGAGGAACTCAACACAACACCTCACTCTCTTTTTCAACTGTCTCTAGTATTTCACTCACCTCTGTCTTCAACTGAAAAAGCTTACTGTGTAGGTAAAACTTTTCAAAAATGTGGATACCAGAGTTGTTCATGTGTCTTATTCATGTACCAAAGCTACTACAGTTACAAAGACTACCTGGAAACTAAAATAATAACAACAACAGTGTATAAACTATAGTTCACTACGAAGTAATTTATTATTATATTCATGGGGAAGCACTAAACACACAGGGATCATACAGTGCCTGGGAATGGGAGGTAATCAAGTTTGATCCAAAGCATAAGAGAGAATCCTTCAACAAATTTCTTAATTACAGTACTGTTCTTAATATGCTTACAGATTAGCTAATCAAAGCTAAGACATTCCTGAAACTCCCTTTTATAATTCTATTTACAACACATTGGGAAGAAAAAATTATTTTAAAATTTACTACAAATAAAACATATTACGACAGCAAAGCATACATGAGTAAGATTAAAATACTAAAGAGCAAGACACACACTGTGTGTGACTAGTTTATCGCCAAGTTAAACCAAAACATTATTTAGACGTTTTATACAATCTCACCAGATTATATGCAGCAGAGTAAAGCATTTTTAGCATTCGTTGGAATATTTTATTTTATTAACACATTGGCAAATTCCCACCAAGGCAGGGTGGCCCAAAAAAGAAAAACTTTCATCATCATTCACTCCATCACTGTCTTGCCAGAGGGGTGCTTTACACTACAGTTATAAAACTGCAACATTAACACCCCTCTTTCAGAGTGCAGACACTGTACTTCCCATCTCCAGGACTCAAGTCCGGCCTGCCGGTTTCCCTGAATCCCTTCATAAATGTTACCTTGCTCACACTCCAACAGCACGTCAAGTATTAACCCTTTGACTGTTTCGGACGTATATATACGTCTTACGAGCCAATGTTTCGGACGATTTATACGCCTAAATTCTAGCGCCTCAAATCAAGCAGGAGAAAGCTGGTAGGCCCACATGTGAGAGAATGGGTCTGTGTGGTCAGTGTGCGCAGGATAAAAAAATCCTGCAGCAAGCAGTACATAATGAGAAAAAAACTCAGACCGTTTTTTGGATTAAAACGCCGTCTTTGAGGTGTATTTTCGTATAGTATTTATGGTTGTATTCTCTTTTTCATGGTCTCATTTGATAGAATGGAAAACATATTACAGTAATAGAGATGATTTTGATTACTTTCATGTTGTAAACGATCTTGAAATTGAGCTCAAAGTAGCGGAAATGTTTGATTTTTGCCAATGTTCAAAAGTAAACAAATCAAACTACGCGTCCAATACACATCAACTGGTGAGTCTAATATTCTTTCACAAGTGCACAGATAATATTTATACAGTTTTTACAATAATGCAATAGTCTGCATAACAATAAATCTTCTACTTTTTGTGTGAATAAAAAATCAAAATAGAAAGCAAGAGTAATGTAAGAGGGGCCTAAAGACGTGACTAATGAACAGATAACATCTTATTTTAGTGCTAGGGATGTCTGCATTGTTTATTCTGGACCCTATTTTGAAATTGACATCTTTTATTTTGCATGAAATTGGCAAAATTGCCATTTTCTGACCACTTTATTGGGTAGTTGAAATCTGTAAATTGGTGATTTCTTGTACTCAATCGATAGAACAAATGGAGTTCTAAAGAAATAGCTATGAGTTTGGTCGACTGTCTCAATGGAATTGGCCTAAAATAGGGTTCAAATCGGCGAAATCGCCGATGCGTATATATCACTGACATCGCTAACTTTGCGAGAGCGTAATTCCGTAAGTTTTCAATCAAATTTCATACTTTTGGTGTCATTACAATCGGGAAAAGATTCTCTATCATTTCATAAGAAAAAATAATTTATTTATTTTTCCAAAATTTTCCGACATAGAATGACAGTTTCAGAATGGGGCCTCCGACAGTCAAAGGGTTAAAAACCATTTGTCTCCATTCACTCTTATCAAATACGCTCACACATGTTTGCTGGAAGTCCAAGCCCCTCGCACACAAAACCTCTTTTACCCCCTCCCTCCAACCTTTCCTAGGCCGACCCCTACCCTGCCTTCCCTCCACTACAGATTTATACACTCTCGAAGTCATTTCTGTCTCGTTCCATTCTCTCTACATGTCCGAACCACCTCAACAACCCCTCCTCAGCTCTCTGGTTGAGTAGGTTACAATACGTACCTTAAATCCGATGGACTGATGAGCTCCTAGAGTGATGGCCACACCCAGGTCGTTGTACCCAACAATCTCCACAAGTCTAGTATACTGTGTATTATTGAGGCCCACACCACCGTACTCTAATGGAACCTGGCCAAAACCAAATGCTGCATTACACAATAGTTTATCAAGCATTATTTTCCTCGTGGCTTTATGGGATGGGGTACAATGCACGTATGTATAAGTTTTTTTTTTTTTTTTCAACAAGTCGGCCATCTCCCACCGAGGCAGGGTGACCCAAAAAGAAAGAAAATCCCAAAAAAGAAAATACTTTCATCATCATTCAACACTTTCACCACACTCATATATAATCACTGTCTTTGCAGAGGCGGTCAGATACGACAGCTGAGAATAGTCCCTCCCAGCTGTCACTATCCCAGACCCCTCCTTTAAAGTGCAGGCATTGTACTTCCCATTTCCAGGACTCAAGTCCAACTAAATCAATTAACTGGTTTCCCTGAATAAGTATAAGTATTATATATATAAGTATTATATATATAAAATAACTTTATATGTATCTTCACTTAATAAGGTACAGGATTTATTATTAATATATTCACAGGGGAACAATAAACCAGCAAGTCATAACACCTGGGAAATGAAACATAGCTCAGGTGCAGAGAATTAAATCAACCTGTCAAGCAGTTCAACTTTCCACTACACACCTCTGAATTAACAGAACCCCCAAGTGGAAATACAGTGGACCCCCGAATAACGAACACCCCGGAAATCGTACAATTATGTAAGTACGTATAATATTGAAAGTTCTTGTGGAAGTGTATTTTTGGGGGTCTGAAATAGACTAACCTACGTGACATTATTCCTTAAGGGAGTAAATTCGTTCGGTAATGGCACTTGAGCAGGCTTCTGGAATGAAGTTTTTATGTTACTCGGGGGTTCACTGTATTAACATTGCGCACAAAAGCAGACGAGCCTGAAACATCCACTGATGTACTACTTAGGCTGTACTACTTGAACCCCATACTAACCTGAAGACCAAAAGCACCCAACTCTCGCAAACTTTGCATTGACTGCTCTTCTACCGCCTCTATGGAATCGTTCTTGGCTGCATCGTTACACTCCTGCAAGAAATGACTGGTTTCAGAGACTGAGTGAAACCTTTCATTGCCAGTTGTCTATTATTAATTCTTGTCTAGGAAGGGGAAAAAAAAAGCAGTTGTATAAACCGAACATCAAATATTATGAAAGATTATCATCATTATGTTTATGGGGAAGCACTAAACCCATAGGGGTCATACAGCGCCTTGGAAATAGAAGTAATCTGGGTTGATCTCAGGAAGGGTATCTTCAATTCCTTAGATCAAGAGCCTTTCAGTAGCAATAAAGCATGCCCTTGAAGGGTCAGTACTGCATGGTCAAGAGATATGTTACTCTGACAGCTATATATGTACATTAATTAACTACAAATAAATCATCACTTTATAAATCTAACTCATTTTCTTTGATGGTGTTATCATATGAAGTAAAAATACAGTACACATGATACACTAAGATTTTCATAATACTTTAAATAAGGTCTCAATTAACTGACTTGTTTCACAACTAGAGCATGAAGACCAAATAAATAAACAACTTATCTCCTCACACTGCAATCTAACCTGCTCACAGGCATCTACTGAATGCTCAAGCTCTTACCACTTAAATAAACCTCCAAAACCTCCTTCCAACCCTTCCTGTATGTCCACTACATATATACACCCTCTTGGTCAGCCTTTCTGTATGACCAAATCATCTCACAACCCATCTGCTCAATGAATTATACCATTCCTACCACACACCATCTTCTAATTTAAAATTTTCTTACTCTTTATTCTCTTCATAATATTCACATTGCACACTCATCTTAAACATATCTCCACTGCATCCAACCTCCTCCTCACTGCAACATTCAAGGACCATATCTGTACCAATGCTGGTACCATTATCCTCCAGTGTAATTTTCTTTTTTAGTATCTATTGATAAACTTCTTTCTTTCCACAGAAGCCTCTTCACTCCACCTACTTTTGTTTCCTTCGTTTATTCCACGATTCACCTCATCTTTTACATATCCATCTGCTCTCAAATACTTTTCAATCTGATGTTTTATCTTTCATTGCCTAGAGTTTTACTTACCATCATCACCCTCCTCTTTTTTTAACATATACATGTAGTTTTTAGGAATACCTTGGCCAGAGTGTTCTTCCATGGGGAAGTGGAACAGAATTCTTCCTCCGTAAGCCATGCGTGTCGTAAGAGGCGACTAAAATGCCGGGGGCAAGGGGCTAGTAACCCCTTCTCCTGTATATATTACTAAATGTAAAAGGAGAAACTTTTGTTTTTCCTTTTGGGCCACCCTGCCTCGGTGGGAGGCGGCTGACGTGTTGAAAGAAAAGAAAGAAAAGATGTAGTTTACCAATGGAAATAAGTCACTGACTTTCTTGGGTTATCCTAGGTAACTTACACTACGTATAATAATTGTACTTATGTGTACCTGTACCTAAACATACATATTTATGAGTACTGTGATAAACTGGATTGCCAGCTCTGAAGTCTACTTGAAAACTATTTTAAAGTATTGCATACTGTAATAACAATTATCCTTAAGCATGAAGCAAAGTACTCACTCGAAAGAACTTCTCTGTAGGTCCAATAAGCATTTCCAGTGTCTCTCTCTGCTCCTCAGTGAGTACATCTGGGTAAGGAATGGCTTGTTCAGTTACAGCTGACCCACGAAAAATATTCATGACAAAAGATTTTGATTCCACTTTCTTGGTGATGTTGCGTTCCCTGTGTGAAACTCTTTCCGGGGATGCTGGCTCTGCCACTGTTGACTGCAGTCTGAGATATACTTACATATGAATAAATGCATTAATGATGTTCAGTATTTTACACAACAATTCACTGTTTACATTAAAACTAAAATATAGTAACTGTTACATTAATGTTAATAGTAATTAAAAACTTTTATAAAAAAATTATACATACATAACAATCCCTCACTTAAATAGGACAGAATTAATGTTTCAAATATTAAAGAAATGCTATTAAGTTTGTAAAATGAACACTGTCTAATATTTCCCTCATTTCATAGTGAAAACAAAATATGGACAAAACTTAGTTTTCTCAAGTCATAACAAATATTAAAGACTCAAAAATGTTAACCTTTGAGAAAAGTCGTTTTATTATTAATTTGTTGTCGTTTTATTATTGATTTGTTCTGTTCTGAGTCTCTGTACTACCAAGCTGCTTTTCAGGTCAGCTACCGATCATACACCTAGCAAACTGAATACCAATTTCTTTTAACATACGTATATGGTAACTTTTGAGTCAAGGAATAACATAATTAGCCCTCATATAGGCCTCTGACTCTGAAGCTTATGGAGACCATTATGTCAATATCTCATCCAAATCAATACTTTTAGGCTGATGCAAAATTGTCCTGATGTTTATACCCTTCTGACTATCACTCTACTAGATAATTCATAATATACTATATAGAACATGTACTGTCACATGACTTCTGAAAAAGTCATGTACTGTATAGTACATGTCATGTCACATATACATGTCATGTCACATATACATGTCATGTCACATGTCATGTCACATATACATGTCATGTCACATATACATGTCATGTAACATATACATGTCATGTCACATATACATGTCATGTCACATATACATGTCACATATACATATACATGTCACATATACATGTCATGTCACATATACATGTCATGTCACATATACATGTCATGTCACATATACATGTCATGTCACATATACATGTCATGTCACATATACATGTCATGTCACATATACATGTCATGTCACATATACATGTCATGTCACATATACATGTCATGTCACATATACATGTCATGTCACATATACATGTCATGTCACATATACATGTCATGTCACATATACATGTCATGTCACATATACATGTCATGTCACATATACATGTCATGTCACATATACATGTCATGTCACATATACATGTCATGTCACATATACATGTCATGTCACATATACATGTCATGTCACATATACATGTCATATATACATGTCATGTCACATATACATGTCATGTCACATATACATGTCATGTCACACATACAGTGGTACCTCGAGTTACGATGGTCCCCAAAATCGCCCTTTTATGTAAGTTTATTTTTTTAAATGCTTTTGTAGGTATATTTTTGGGGGTGTAAAAGGACTAGTCTATTTTACATTATTCCTTATGGGGATAAATTCGTTTGGTAATGGCACTTGAACAGCATTCTCGAACGAAAAAATATCGTAACTCGAGGTACCACTGTACATGTCATGTCTTGAACACTATGTGCTTAATTGTGCACTTTTTGAGGAATATAGAGATAGACAATATAATAACCTATGTGACATGTCAAGATATCTTATTCATGAAATAAGATACCATTTGTACTAAGCAAATTTCCTAAATTTGCTTGTAACAGATAATTGAAATGTACCCTTCAAGAACTGGAGGCAACACACTCTGCTTGCCGATCATCGGCAGCTGGGCCAGATGGCATACATATTCGTATGCTACAGCATTTACATCAGTCTGCTCTTACTGTCCTCTTACGACTCTTTAATCTTATATGGTCGCAAGGAGTTATTCCCCAACTGTGGAAGTCTGCTATTGTTCTCCCTTTTCGCAAACCGGGTACTACGGGACATGATACCTCCCACTACCGTCCCATCGCTCTTACCAGTGCAGTTTGCAAGGTGATGGAACGTCTAGTTAATAGACGTTTGATGTGGTATTTAGAGACGCACAGTAGTCTCTCCACTAGTCAATATGGCTTTCGTAAGGGCCGTTCTGCCATTGACCCCATGGGCCAGGCTCCCATGGCCGAGCTCAGAGAGTAGAGAAACTCTCGAAACTCTTCAAAGGTAAGGACCAACAGGTAACAGAACCTCCTGGTAATGAAAATAGTCTAGATGTGATCTTGACAGACAGTGAGTAACTTATTATGAACATTGTTGTCATTACGTGACACTCCGGTCATAACCTCGTTGAATCATTGAACTTCATATTGTTTTCTGCAGCGCATTTAAAGATTTGGTTTATGTCTGCTTGGAGTCTTGCAGTGTCTTCAACGGTGGACACTGTCATACAGATTCGGGTGTCATCTGCAAAGGATAACACGGCACTGTGGCTTATATCCCTGTCTATGTTTCAGACGACAGTAAGTTGTCTAATAAAATAATAATGTAAAGAGATTCACTTCAACTACATAGAAAAAAAATGTATATATACAGAGCTAGGACGTGTGGTACATAGTGACATAAAAATGCTGGACACTAAATATACTTATGAAGAGTTTCTCGTGTGTGTGTGTCACATATACATGTCATGTCACATATACATGTCATGTCACATATACATGTCATGTCACATATACATGTCATGTCACATATACATGTCATATCACATACGTAATGATGTTACTTCTCAGTCTTCATTAAAGGTAGTTTTCTTTTAGTCTTTTTCCTTTAAATTATTTTAAATGTTAAATGGAATATTTTAAGTACGCAGTTCTGAAGAATACTGTACAGTGGACCCCCGAGTTTCGTAAGGTTCTTATTTCGTAAACATCGTGTTTCTTAAGCTTTTTTCGATTTCAAGAATCGTAAAATGGCTCGTGTTTTGTAACGTATTAGACCTGTCCGCCTGCTCCGCGCCTGCGCGGGACGCAGGACGCCGCCAGTGAAGCGTTGTTTACCATTGAGAGAACATTACCTAGCGCGCTCTTTCAAACATTCACACTACATTTGGTGTTTTTTTTGGTGGTTTAGTGACTGTCACTGTGAAATAAGTCACCATGGGTCCAAAGAAGCTTCCTAGTGGCACCCCTGTGGTAAAGAAAGTGAGGAACACCATCGAACTGAAGAAAGAGATTATAGAAAAATATGAGAGTGGCGTACGTCTGAGTGATCTTGCCAGGATATACAACAAAACCCCTTCTACTATCAGCTCTATCCTGGCAAAGAGAAATGAGATCAAGGAAGCTAATGTTGCAAAAGGGGTTGATATGTTAACGAAAAATAGATTGAAAACAGTGGATGAGGTTGAGAAGTTGTTGTTGGTGTGGATCCATGAAAAACAGAGCGGGTGATAGTATTTCCATGGCGATAATTTGTGAAAAGGCAAGGAAGTTGCACGCAGATCTTGTCAAGACAATGCCTGCAACCAGTGGTGAGGCAAGTGATTTTAAAGCCAGCAAAGGCTGGTTTGACAGGTTTAAGAAACGTAGTGGCATACACAGTGTTGTGAGACATGGTGAGGCAGCCAGCTCAGACAAACGTGCAGCTGAAAAATTTGTGCATGAATTCCAGGGGTTCGTAGAGGCTGAACAATTCCTCCCCCAACAAGTGTTTATCTGTGATGAAACAGGCCTGTTTTAGAAGAAAATGCCCAACAGGACCTACATTACTCAGGAAGAAAAGGCACAGCCAGGACACAAGCCTATGAAAGACAGGCTAACTCTCATGTTTTGTTCTAATGCTAGTGGGGATTTTAAAGTGAAGCCTTTACTGGTGTATCACTATGAAAATCCCAGACCCTTCAAGAATCACAGTGTTGACAAAAATAATTTGTGTGCATTGGAAGGCTAACACCAAGGCATGGGTCACTACGGAGATTTTCAAGGAATGGGTGACTGGAGTGTTTGGCCCTACTGTGAAGAAATACCTCTTGGAAAAGAAATTGCCACTCAAGTGCCTCCTGATACTGGACAATGCTCCTGCTCACCCTCACAACTTGCAAGAGTGTTTGTCTGATAAGTTTAATTTCATCAGAGTGAAGTTCTTGTCTCCTAACACCACTCCTCTCCTCCAGCCCATGGACCAGCAGGTCATTTCCAACTTCAAGAAACTGTACACCAAAGCACTGTTTGAAAAGTGCTTTGAAGTGACCTAGGACACTGAGTTGACCCTAAGAGAGTTCTGGAAAGATCACTTCAACATTGTGCAATGCATACGCCTTATAGGTAAGGCTTGGGAGGGAGTGACTTCCAGGACTTTGAACTCTGCTTGGAGACCATTGTGGCCAGGTTTTGTCCAACAGAGGGATTTTGAAGGATTTGAGGCTGACCCTGACCTTGACCCTGACGACCCTGTGCCTGTTGTGGACTCTATTGTGGCATTGGGGAACAACCTGGGGTTGGAGGTGAGTGGTGAGGATGTGGAAGAGTTGGTGGAGGCCCACAGGGTAGAGCTAACAACTGAAGAGCTGCAAGAGCTTCATCTGGAACAGCAACAGACCACAGCTGAGGTTACTGCTTCAAAGGAGGAGGGTGAGAGACAGAAGGAGGTGCCCTCTTCAGTGCTTAAGGAGATGTGTACAAAGTGGAATGAGTTGCAGACATTTGTTGAAAGACACCACCCTGAGCAAGCTGAAATGAGCCTTCTGTGCAGCCACTTCAGTGACAGAGCCATGTCGCACTTCAGGAAAGTGTTGAAGGGTCGCCAGAAACAGAGGACTCTGGACAGTTACTTCACCAGGCAGGGGTCTGGTGACTCTCAAGCTGGTCCTAGTGGCATTAAAAGACCAAGAAGGGAAGTAACCCCAGAGAGGGCTTTGACACCTGAAGTCCTTTTGGAGGGGGATTCCTCTTCCAACCACTAACTCCCTGCCCCTTTCAGCAACTCTACCTTCCAGATGCCTGCAACTCTTCAATAAAGGTAAGTAAATGTATATATATATATATTGTTTTTAATTTAGTATGTGAATATTTTTTTGTGGAACGGATTAATTGTATTTACATTATTTCTTATGGGAAATAATCGTTCGAATTTCAAAAACTTCATGTTAAGTACTAGCTCCTGGAACGGATTAATTACGATACTCGGGGGTCCACTGTAGTAGGTTGGTAGTCAGCAACCACCCAGGGAGGTACTACCGTCCTGCCAAGTGAGTGTAAAACGAAAGCCTGTATTTGTTTTACATGATGGTAGGATTGCTGGTGTCTTTTTTCTGTCTCATAAACATGCAAGATTTCAGGAACGTCTTGCTACTTCTACTTACACTTAGGTCACGCTACGCAAACATGTACACATTTATGTATACACACTCATCTGAGTTTTCTTTGATTTTATCTTAATAGTTCTTGTTCTTATTGCTTTTCCTTTCATATCCATGGGGAAGTGGAATAAGAATCTTTCCTCCGTAAGCCATGCGTGCTGTAAAAGTCAACTAAAATGCCAGGAACAATGGGCTAGTAACCCTTTCCTGTATAGCTTACTAAAAAGAAAAGAAGAAAACCGTCAAAGTGGGATGTTTGAATGTGCGTGGATGTTGTGCGAATGATAAAAAGAGATGATTGTAGATGTTATGAATGAAAAGAAGCTGGATGTCCTGGCTTTAAGTGAGACAAAGCTGAAGGGGTAAGATAAGATAAGATAAGATTTCTTCGGATTTTTAATCCCGGAGGGTTAGCCACCCAGGATAACCCAAGAAAGTCAGTGCGTCATCGAGGACTGTCTGTCTTATTTCCAGCGGGTCCTTAATCTTGCCCCCCAGGATGCGACCCACACCAGTCGACTAACAGCCCAGGTACCTATTTGCTGCTAGGTGAACATGACAACAAGTGTAAGGAAACACGTCGAAATGTTTCCACCCGCCAGGAATCGAATGGAGGAGTGTTTCAGTGGGGAGAAATAAATGGGATTAGGTCAGGGTTTCAAATAGAGTTAGAGCTAAAGAAGAGTGGCAATAATGTTGAATAATCAGTTATGGCAGGTAAAGAGGGAATATAAATGTATAAATTCAAGGATTATGTGGAGTAAAATAAAGGTTGGATGTGAAAAGTGGGTTATAGTAAGTGTTTATGCACCTGGAGAAGAGAGAAGTGTAGAGGAGAGAGAGAGATTTTGGGAAATGTTGAGTGAGTGTGTGGGGAGTTTTGAACCAAGTGAGAGAGTAATTGTTGGGGTGCCAGGGGTAAATGTAAATGGGGAACCATTAATTGAGCTATGTGTAGAAAGAGGTTTGGTAATAAATAATACATATTTTATGAAAAAGAGGATAAATAAATATACAAGGTATGATATAGCACGTAAGGAAAGTAGTTTGTTGGATTATGTATTGGTGGATAAAAGGTTGATGGGTAGGCTTCAGGATGTACATGTTTATAGAGGGGCAACGGATATATCGGATCATTATTTGGTTGTAGCTACAATTAGAGTAAAAGGTAGATGGGACAAAAAGAAAATGGCAACAGCAAGTAAGAGAGAGGTGAAAGTGTATAAACTAAGGGAGGAGGAAGTTTGTGGCTATAGGAGGGTGGGTGCAGGAGGAAAGAGGAGTGAGTGGTGGAATGAAGAAGTAAAGGGTGTGATAAAAGAGAAAAAGGTAGCTTATGAGAGGTTTTTACAAAACAGAAGTGCAAATAGAAGAGCAGAGTATATGGAGAGTAAAAGAAAGGTGAAGAGAGTGGTGAGAGAGTACAAAAGAAGAGCGGATGAAAGAATGGGAGAGGCTCTGTCAAGAAATTTTGCTGAAAACAAGAACAATTTTTGGAGTGAGATAAACAAGGTAAGAAAGCCTAGTGAACGAATGGATTTGTCAGTTAAAAACAGAGTAGGGGAGTTAGTAGACGGGGAGCTGGAGGTATTGGGTAGATGGCGGAAATATTTTGAGGAACTTTTAAATGTTGATGAAAAAAGGAGGCGGTACTGGCCAGGAGGTACAACATCGTTTAGGAGTGAAGAAGAGCAGGATGTGAGTGTGGGGGAGGTGCGTGAGGCATTACGTAGAATGAAAGGGGGTAAAGCAGCTGGAACTAATGGGATCATGACAGAAATGTTAAAAGCAGGGGGGAATATAGTGCTGGAGTGGTTGGTATTTTTGTTTAATAAATGTATGAAAGAGGGGAAGGTACCTAGGGATTGGCAGAGAGCATGTATAGTTCCTTTATATAAAGGGAAGGGGGATAAAAGAGTGTAAAAATAATAGGGGAGTACGTTTACTGAGTATACCAGGTAAAGTGCATGGCAGGGTTATTATTCTAAAGAAAAGTTGAAAAGGTTAGTGGACGAGCTTGGGAGAGTGTGTAAAGGTAGAAAGTTGAAAGTGAACATAGATAAGAGTAAGGTGATGAGGGTATCAAACGATTTAAATAAAGAAAAATTGGATATCACAATATAGAGAGGGATTATGGAAAAAGTAAATGTTTTCAGATATTTGGGAGTTGACGTGTCAGCGGATGGGTTTATGAAGGATGAGGTTAACCATAGAATTGATGAAGAAAAAACGGTGAGTGGTGCGTTGAGGTATCTGTGGAGACAAAAAACGTTATCCATGGAGGCAAAGAAGGGAATGTACGAAAGTATAGTGATACCAACAATCTTATATGGGTGTGAAGCATGGGTTGCAAATGCTGCAGCGAGGAGGCTGGAGGCAGTGGAGATGTCCTGTCTAAGGGCAATGTGTGGTCTAAATATTATGCAGAAAATTTGGAATGTGGAAATTAGGAGAAGGTGTTGAGTTACTAAAAGTATTTGTCAGAGGGCTGAAGAGGGGTTGTTGAGGTGGTTTGGTCATTTAGAGAGAATGGATCAAAGTGGAATGACTTGAGAGCGTATAAATCTGTAGGGAAAGAAGGCGGGGTAGGGTCGTTCTAGAAAAGGTTGGAGGGAGGGGGTAAAGGAGGTTTTGTGGGCTAGGGGCTTGGACTTCCAGCAAACATGTGTCAGCGTGTTAGATAGGAGTGAATGGAGACGAATGGTTTTTGGGACATGACGATCTGTTGGAGTGTGAGCAGGGTAACATTTTGTGAAGGGATTCAGGGCAACCAGTTAATTGATTTAGTTGGACTTGAGTTAAGGCAGTGTATAAATTAAGAAGCTTGAAACCTTTAATCTTATTTAAAGAAGTCAAATGTTACTCTAGGATTGATTCAATCCTAATCTGTACCTTAAAACATCACAGAGCAGAAATGACAACAAGAACATTTATACTTTTTCTCCCAGAGTAATAAACACAGTAGTATTTTGAATTGATGAAGAAAAAACGGTGAGTGGTGCGTTGAGGTATCTGTGGAGACAAAAAACGTTATCCATGGAGGCAAAGAAGGGAATGTACGAAAGTATAGTGATACCAACAATCTTATATGGGTGTGAAGCATGGGTTGCAAATGCTGCAGCGAGGAGGCTGGAGGCAGTGGAGATGTCCTGTCTAAGGGCAATGTGTGGTCTAAATATTATGCAGAAAATTTGGAATGTGGAAATTAGGAGAAGGTGTTGAGTTACTAAAAGTATTTGTCAGAGGGCTGAAGAGGGGTTGTTGAGGTGGTTTGGTCATTTAGAGAGAATGGATCAAAGTGGAATGACTTGGAGAGCGTATAAATCTGTAGGGGAAAGAAGGCGGGGTAGGGGTCGTTCTAGAAAAGGTTGGAGGGAGGGGGTAAAGGAGGTTTTGTGGGCTAGGGGCTTGGACTTCCAGCAAACATGTGTCAGCGTGTTAGATAGGAGTGAATGGAGACGAATGGTTTTTGGGACATGACGATCTGTTGGAGTGTGAGCAGGGTAACATTTTGTGAAGGGATTCAGGGCAACCAGTTAATTGATTTAGTTGGACTTGAGTTAAGGCAGTGTATAAATTAAGAAGCTTGAAACCTTTAATCTTATTTAAAGAAGTCAAATGTTACTCTAGGATTGATTCAATCCTAATCTGTACCTTAAAACATCACAGAGCAGAAATGACAACAAGAACATTTATACTTTTTCTCCCAGAGTAATAAACACAGTAGTATTTTGAACAGTTTATTAGGAAAAATGAGAACATTACTCAGCTTTATAACAAAGAAAAGCTCGGTACACAAAAAGGGAGACACCTGACACAACGGTAGACAAACCGAACATAGAAAGCAGTCTTCTTTACCCTGACAAGATCACTATTATAGCTGTTCTGAGGTGTAATACAAAGTGTTTACACAAAGTTTAAATTTTATTACGTTTGGAGTGAATATAAGTGATAAATTATCTGAGATAAGACAGATAATGTAATCTTCAGTGTATTTTCACCCCTAGTTCAAAGGTGACCAACAAACATTAACCTATCGAAATTAAACTCCATCCTCCATCTGTCACTCCATTTATTCAATATATCTACATCATGTAAATATTATTTTTATTTATTTTACACAAGATTTTGGCATTCATAAACAAATTCATGTAGTTTTCAATTTTGTCTAAAGAGTCATTTATAAAAATAGAAATAAGTTACATATTGGGACAAGAACAGATACTTGTGACACTATGAAAACAGAGAAAAAGACATGTACATTCAATTAGGATGTACAATTAGGACGTACAATTAGGATGTACAAATCCATGACTCAAGTCTATTGTTGCACAATAGATTTGAGTCGTGGAAGTGGGAAGAGCAGCACCTGCACTCTGGAATGATGGGGATGTTACATTCAGAGGATAATCTGACTGATGCCAAGAGAATAGTAGTGGTTCATTCACCAGTACGGGTGGAAACACTAGGAAGTGTTTCCTTAAGATATCTACCTGGAGTCTACCTGGAGAGAATTCCAGGGGTCAACGCCCCCGTGGCCCGTTCTGTGACCAGGCCTCCTGTTGGACCAGAGCCTGATCAACCAGGCTGTTACTGCTGTCCCTGTTCACCTAGCAGTAAGTAGGTACCTGGGTGTTAGTGGACTGGTGTGGGTTGCATCCTGAAGATAAAATTGACCTAATTTGCCCAAAATGCTCTCCATGACAAAGGGCTTTCTATATAGTAGTATGTCATTGATGTCAGCTATGGTCTGTATACCTATGTATACTTGTAGAAATAAAGATTATTATTATTATGATTGTACTGAGGTGAGTTTTTTCTCGTACTGAAGTGATTTCTTGTATCATTAATATTGGTGTTGCTAATATTTTAAGTTGATCCTCTCCCTTTAATGTCCAAGTAAATAACTCACTTCACTTTATTATTATAACTCTTTTTATTGTAATGAATTTTCAGACAGTTGAGTTACTGTTTTAACTTTTAAAGTTATAATACTGACTGATTTC
Organism: Cherax destructor; assembly: GCA_009830355.1. Classification (NCBI taxonomy): domain Eukaryota; kingdom Metazoa; phylum Arthropoda; class Malacostraca; order Decapoda; family Parastacidae; genus Cherax; species Cherax destructor. Next base: position 140,461 of record WNWK01003480.1, on the reverse strand, counting down.
TACTGTATCTTACAGCCAGGCTTTAAATAATAAGATACTGTATTATAAAGACTACACTGGAAATAAGTCACTGACTATTTTTTTTGGTTGTCCTGGTGGGTAATTTACACATATGCTGCTATGTATGTAACTGTATTTATGTATACCTGGCCCTGAATACTTACTTACCAGGATAACCCAAAAAAGACTGACCTATTTCCAATAGGATCCTTATTATTTAAAGCCTAGTTGTATCACGTTTGATCTGAGGAAAAGGATAGGCCTAGTTTCCACCATAAGCATGGAGCCTACCATTCCCTATATTCCCTATATGTACTAGACATGTATCTCTCACATCTCATGTACTATATATGTACTAGACATGTATCTCTCACATCTCATGTACTATATATGTACTAGACATGTATCTCTCACACCTCATGTACTGTATATGTACTAGACATGTATCTCTCACACCTCTACCTGGAGTCTACTGTTTATGTACTAGACATATATCTCTCACACCTCATGTACTATATATGTATCTCTCACACCTCATGTACTGTATATGTACTAGACATGTATCTCTCACACCTCATGTACTGTATATGTACTAGACATGTATCTCTCACACCTCATGTACTGTATATGTACTAGACATGTATCTCTCACACCTCATGTACTGTATATGTACTAGACATGTATCTCTCACACCTCATGTACTGTATATGTACTAGACATGTATCTCTCACACCTCATGTACTGTATATGTACTAGACATGTATCTCTCACACCTCATGTACTGTATATGTACTAGACATGTATCTCTCACACCTCATGTACTGTATATGTACTAGACATGTATCTCTCACACCTCATGTACTGTATATGTACTAGACATGTATCTCTCACACCTCATGTACTGTATATGCCATCTTTATACCAACAATGTATCTCTTAAATCTTCTGTATCATACGTAATAAAATATACCCATTGGTAAAAAAAATAAAAAGATAGTGTCTACCTGGAGAGTGTTCCAGGGGTCAACGCCCCCGCGGCCCGGTCTGTGACCAGGCCTCCTGTTGGACCAGAGCCTGATCAACCAGGCTGTTACTGCTGGCCGCACGCAGTCCAAATTGTGTGATAGGAGAAGTGAAATATTCAAATGGCTTCAGGAAGAAATCCAATTATTCTTCCTTGAAGTCTTTTTATCCACTTCTCCGAAGTTATGGGTCCCACAATGTGCACCAGAAGTGGACCCCATCATATAAAAGTGAAAGTATTAAAAAAAAACAGCTGATATCCCGTGACTAAATTATATATAGTACTTACAAATAAACCCATTCATAGCTACCCCTCCACTATGTTAAATTATCCCTGGATACACAGGTATATATACCTTGATGCCGCCGGGGCCATGTCCATGGCCAGGTTGATCCTGGAGAGGCCCCAGAGAAGTTTATTGTAGCGCATCATGGTGATAGAAACTCCCTCTCTCGTCTCTCACACTCTACTGCGTCATAATTGATGTTACCATAGACAGCTACTTCACTTACACTCGCTACACTCAGCAAAAGTCGCTACATTCACCGTAAGAAGAGGCTGAATCCAACAAAAGTGGCAAAAGAAGTCTCTAAATTCAACAAAAGTAGTCTCTAAATTCAACAAAAGTAGCAAAAGAAGTCTTTAATTCAACAGAAGCACCAAAGGAAGTCTCTAAATTCGATTCGGGTCATCACTGTGGCTTTGGACAGGCACCTAAAGTCCGTACCTAACCAGCCAGGATGCGGTTCCTACATCGGTTTACATGCGGCCAGCAGCAACAGCCTGGTTGATCAGGTCCTGATCCACCATGAAGTTTGGTCACAGACCGGGCAGCAGGGGTGTTGACCCTCGTAACCTGATCCACCATGAGGCCTGGTCACACCGGGCAGCGGGGGTGTTGACCCTCGTAACCTGATCCACCATGAGGCCTGGTCACACCGGGCAGCGGGGGCAGTGACCCCCGAAATCCTCTCCAACATTGCATTCACTAAGTTCGTCTATATCTAAGACTAATACCACACTTTGTTTGCTTTACATTAGAATAATACCTGATAGTAATACCTAACAACTTTGTAGCAGAAACAGATACAAAAATAAACGTGAGTGACTTGTATAGTTAACACGGGTGTTTATATTAATGTAAGCTGATCCTCTTTAATATAAGTAAGTTTATTCAGGTATACACATAGTTACATAGATTATCATACATAGCAGCATATGTGTAGAGAACCTGGGATAACCCAAAAAAGTCCGAGTGACTTATTTCCATTGGGGTTAATGTTTATGTAAATAACTCAGCTTACCTTATTCCTATTGTATCTCCTCTAATTGTGAATTATTTTCAAACAGTTGCGTTACTTGTTTTAACTTTCAAGGTTCAAATAATCAGATATTACAAGGACCCACCATGGAAATAAGTAATTTTGACTTTTTTTCGGGGGAGGGGGGGTATCCTGGAAGGTAATTTACACATATGTTACTATGTATGATAATTGTACCTATGTGTACCTGTACCTAAATAAACTTACTACTAGTTTTAGATCATATTTTACATATTATTCTTAAAAAAAAATATTAATAGTTTTGATGTGAAAACTCAGTAAAAAATATGGTCAGGTTGAATTAAGTCGCTAAAATGCGTCGTTACGGCATTAGATACAAAAATATAACAAAATCACATATACCTTGTACAAGCCCATGTACTTGTAGAAATATATTACTCAGAGCCAACAATAACATAACTATCTTTAATTACAATGTTAGATCTTTGAGTAAACATTACGATGACCTCACAGATTTACTCAAATCCCTACAGACCAGCAGACCAATATGTCAATCATCACACTCACTGAGACCTGGCTAAAGCCTGATACTACGGATGTCTATGCCATCCCAGGTTACACAGCCATACACAACTGTTAGACAGGCGTCCCCTGTGGAGAAACTACTACTTGAATTAGTCGGCATTGCAGAGATAGACTCAGCACTCAAGGCGGTCCGGGATACCTCCGGTACCTGAGTAGGCTGGGCACTATCTTGCATGTCTAAATTTGTTGAGGGTGGAACACAGACTTGAGTGACAGGATTTCCAGTGCCTGGCCGCTTGGCAACGCTACTAGGTAACATATCTTATTGCAAGTACTTAATCCGATTTGTAAACTCTGCAGCTGTATGGCAGACCTCGGATCCCAGTTGATAACCCCAAAATGGTACAACTAGGTAATCGATTTGTGCATGCCATCGGTAAGGATCAAGCACAATTCGGAAATCTCTCATGGCAGCAAATCCGAGTAGAAGGTCACCAGGGAAACTAATCTTATCAACGACAAGGAAAGAAGTGGTTAATTCTCTACCTTGGATAGAGAAGGTAAGAGTAGTTTGAACACTCTTACTCTTAATTGCAAGCAAAGCAAGGTAACTCAATGCAACAGTTACTGAACAATTTACTAAAAACACTGACTTTAAACAAACTTAAGAGTGAATTTGTTCAACAACACATGAAAACAAATGAAAAAAATTAATGACAATAAAATGGTTTTAACTCTTACATAAGCTGGAAGATACTCATCAAAGGCACAGAACAGATAACTTACTGCTTACACAAAGTCATGCTCTTGTTGACTATATATATAATTATTGGAGCAAAATAATATCTTCAGTAAATTATTTCTCTAGTCTGCAAAATGAAGGCACATTAGCACTATACAAAAAGAACAAGTACACAAAATAATATTGGGTGCAATGGGAAGAATTACTGACTGCAACACATAAGAATTAGCAGGGAATATCACTGGTAAAAGGTTAAAAATTGCTTGGAGGAGAAAACAATATATAGTTACTGGGGGCAAGCAAAATTAATTAATTACACAATTAAAACATTAACAAACAAGGGTAAATGAATAAAAATAACTCTGGGATAGTACACTTGGTGAAACACAACAATTAACAAGAGAAAGAAAATTCAACAACACGTGGACAATGCTGGGGAAAAATTAAAATCTTTTAAAATTACTACTTGGTGGAATATTGGAACAGTAGATTACTTTAACAAAACTGTACTTACTGCAAACTTGGTAACACAACGAAACTCACAGAAATTATAATGCAATAATTAACAAGATACAATACTAGTGAAATAAAAAATTAATGTAAGTAATTAATTTAACACAGAACACTTCCCAGGATAACTCAAAATTTTCTTTAACTGGCAAAAATTGTCTCAACACACGAAATTGTCTCTAGATTATCTGAAAAATAAAACAACAACACAGTAATTGTCTCTAGGGTGGAAAAACTTGACTGCAGCGTGGTGTAGTGGTGGTGGTGGTGGATGGTCCACTCGCGCAGATATCTAGGAGTAATGTGCATAAACCGATAAACTAAAGTTGGCACAACAGTTCAGAAGAAACACACTCAGGACGCTCGACCCGGTTCGTAGCCAATAAACTGCTTGCAGGACCCAGTAAGGGTGAAATAATCCACACTTAATGCTTTGTGTGGGTGGAGGCACATGGTTAATGGCGCCTGCCTTAGCGTGGGTGGTGGTAGGGGGGCTGGGTGGAGTAGGCCTACACCGCTTTCCGCGTACCTGTGGCTTACGCCGTTTACAAAAACACACGTGAGTTAACCCAGGGTGGCTTGAATAACCCAGGATACCACAGGGATGGTACTGTACTCAGAACAGCAATACACTGGAGTACAAGGGCGGTAAGATGCGTGAACTGAACTCACGTGGCTTACTTCTCAGACAGCAGAGTGGCTTGCTGGCTTAGTAGAATATTTTCACACAGATTGACTGGCTTGGAATCTTATAACAAATTAGCACAGCAAGGTAGAAGCTGGCTTAAGCCTAGGCTGACGTAACTGGTGGTGGCTTACTGGCTGGATATGGTACTCTCCCCTCACAAACTGGCTTACTCGTTCAGAATTTGCAAAACCCGGGTCAACCCCTCGTAGGTTTTAACAAATTAACACTTAGCTGACCAGGAGATACTGTAGATATTGTAGACTTCTTGGATGTAGGTAGCTGGTAACGTGGTCGGTCTGGAGGCTGTTTGCTTGCTTGTCGTCGTCTATCTCTCTATAACAGCGTAATCGATAAAAATTACGGCACACCGCTGCCACCACTTGTTGGGTGGGTCTTGAGAGAGATGATTAGGTAGTCAAAGACACTCCTTGTAGGATGGTTACGGTATATTTACGGTCTGTCAAGGAGAGAGCCCAGCCACCGTCCGTCCAGCTTGTAGGTCCCTTACTTCTGAGAGGGTACGCCTATGCGAGGCTATGCACATGCGCTGAGCCTCTGACGTCAGCGGGTATCGTGACGTCACACGCAAAGGGACCAGCTGTATAACTTAAGATGAACGTTGATACACTACACGTGTATATATAATACTGACATGACACAGCGAGGGGGTGGAATAGCTATATTATATTACTCGGATCAACTTGAATGTATCAATAACTCTTGCACAAGGGATGAACATGGAGAATATATTATAGCTAAATTTAAATCAAAAGACCTGCAAAAACCACTCACAGTGATAAACATCTACAGATTACCACAGTCAAACATTCACCATTTTAGTGAAAAATTAGGAAACCTGATAACTAATGCACACATGAACAAAGATCATTTGCTGCTCACAGGAGATTTCAACATAAATCTCCTACATGACCAGGACCCACAAGTAACTGAATTTACAAACACTATGAGCAACTGCTTGTTGCTACCGACAATATCAAAACCTACAAGAATCTCTGAGACCAGTATATCCTTATTAGACTATATCTGAAAAAACACTATATCCCCTTTAAAATCAGGCATAATCACAGGCAAAACCACAGACCACTACCCTACCTTTCTCATAACCAACCTAGGTAAAGTGCCCCAAGACACTACTAAAGTTACCTTCAGACTACATAACGAGTCAGCTGTAAATAACTTTATAACAGCTATGATTAACATCGACTGGCATAATGAGTTAGAAACATATTCAGACACTAATGAATGCATCAAGAATTTCCTTAAAAAAAACCACTACCTCTAAAACAAACATTGCCCTAAAAAAAACCTGGTCATCGTGGTTGTATACAAGCCTCCGGATGCAACGTCCCAACAATTCCAGGAACAGCTTCTGAAAATTGACCACTGTCTGGAAAATCTTCCAGCTCCTGCCCCCAACATCTTGCTCCTGGGGGATTTCAACCTAAGGCACCTAAAATGGAGGAATATTGCAAACAATGTGGTAGCAGAGATAACACCAGGAGGCAGCTCAGATGAAAACTCGCACACAAATGAACTTTTAAATCTCTTCACCAAATTCACCTTAAACCAGCAAATAGTAGAGCCCACAAGATTAGAGAATACGCTGGACCTCATCTTCACCAATAATGATTATCTGATACAAAATGTCATCATATCAAAAACAATATACTCAGATCACAACATAATAGAGGTCCAGACATGTATGCGGGGAGCCCCAGATCGACAAAATGTGATCAGCCGCGAGGGAGCCTTCTCCAAATTCAACTTCAATAACAAAAACATAAGGTGGGACCAAGTAAACCAAGTCCTAAATTATATAAACTGGGAAGATAGCCTAAGCATCACGGATCAGCCCTACTCACACTATACTACTCACTCATCTATCCCTACCTCACATATGCCATTTGTGCAAGGGGATCAACAGCAATTACCCACCTAAAGCCAATAATAACCCAACAAAAAGCCGCGGTAAGAATTATCACGCAATCCAACGCTAGGCAGCACCCTTCCTACTCACCTACTCACTGTTCAGAACATCCATACTTACTACTCTGCTATCTACATTTATAGAACCATTAATTCCAACTTTAACCCTGAGCTAAAACACTTTCTTGACAGTTGTGACAGGACCCATAGACATAATACCAGACATAAACATCTCTTTGACATTCCCCGTGTCCGACTAAATCAATACAAAAATTCAATGTGCATAAAAGGGCCTAAAATCTGTAACTCCCTGCCTGAAAACTCTAGAACTGCAGACACAACCTCCATTTTCAAAAGCAAAATTAAAAAACATCTTATCTCACTTACGCACCCAACCGGTAGCTAACCACATGAAAACTACTTTATCTTGCACATATCCACAGCAAAATACACTTATTGATATCTGTGATTCCCCTTAATTTGCACAGTACTAACCAAAATTCTAATACAACAGGGATATAAGTCACAGTGCCGTGTCTTCCTTTGCAGATGACACGCGAATCTGCATGACAGTGTCCACCGTTGAAGACACTGCAAGACTCCAAGCAGACATAAACCAAATCTTTAAATGGGCTGCAGAAAACAATATGAAGTTCAATTATGAGAAATTTCAATTACTCAGATATGGAAAACGTGAGGAAATTAAAATCTCATCGGAGTACAAAACAAATTCCAACCACACAATAGAGCGAAAAACTAATGTCAAAGACCTGGGAGTGATCATGTCAGAGGATCTCACCTTCAAGGACCATAACACCATAACAATCACATCTGCTAGAAAAATGACAGGATGGATAATGAGAACCTTCAAAACCAGGGATGCCAAGCCCATGTTGACACTTTTCAGGTAGCTTGTTCTATCTAGGCTGGAATATTGCTGCACACTAACTGCACCTTTCAAGGCAGGTGAAATTGCTGACATAGAAAATGTGCAGAGAACCTTCACGGCACGCATAACTGCGATAAACCACCTCAATTACTGCGAACGCTTGAAGTTCCTAAGCCTGTACTCTCTAGAACGCAGGCGGGAGAGATACATTATTATATACACGTGGAAAATTCTCGAGGGATTAGTACCAAACTTGCACACGAGAGTCACTCCCTACGAAAGCGAAAGACTCGGAAGGCGATGTAACATCCCCCCAATAAAAAGCAGGGGTGCCACTAGCACGTTGAGAGACAGCACAATAAGTGTCAGGGGCCCAAGACTGTTCAACTGCCTCCCAGCATACATCAGGGGGATTACCAACAGACCCCTGGCTGTCTTCAAGCAGGCACTGGACAGGCACCTAAAGTCGGTACCTGACCAGCCGAGTTGTGGTTCGTACGTTGGACTGCGTGCGGCCAGCAGTAACAACCTGGTTGATCAGGCTCTGATCCAACATGAGGCCTGGTCACAGACCGGGCCGCAGGGGCGTTGACCCCTTGAACTTTCTCCAGGTATCACAGCTAAGAAACTTAACAGTCCCTAGCTAACACCCAGCATCCTTAAATCCATTAACAAAAGGCACCAATATGAAAAACAGTACAGAATGGGTCAAATAACCAGAGAACAATCCAAACGCTACTCATCAAAGCTTACCAGCCTGATAAGAAGGTCAAAAAAATTGTATTATGAGAACAGACTACATAACATAAAAGGTGATATGAAAAAGACCTGGAAAACCCTATCTGAAATTCTAGGAAATAAAAAGATATCCAAGAACAAAACCATCAAATTAACAAAATCTGATGAACCCCTACTCTCACCAACTGAGACAGCAAACAGACTTAATGTTTTCTTCTCCACCACAGGAAAGAATCTAGGGAGTAAAATCCTAAGCTCGAACACCGTCCATCAGACTACCTCACCAACACCTATCCGAATACACTATTCTTAGCTCCAACCAACCCAATAGAAGTCTCGCTCATCATCAACACCCTTAAAAACAAGGCAGGAGACATAAACAGCTTACCAACTTTATGTACAAAAAAGCATCACAGGTACTGTCACCAATTATAGCAACACTATTCAATAAATCCATTAAAGCCTCTACCTTCCCATCAATTCTCAAAATAGCGAGGGTCACCCCGATCCACAAAGGACGTGATCAAGCAGACTTGAATAATTATAGACCAATATCTAACTTACCTCTGCTTTTTAAAATCTTTGAAAAAGTGATTCATAGACAGATCTATTCCTACCTCGTCTCCCACAATGTACTCAACCCCTGTCAGTTTGGATTCAGGACTAGCAAGAGCACAAATGATGCTATTATACACATGCTAGAGAAGAAAGAAGTCCCACTGGGAATCTTCATCGATTTACGCAAAGCTTTTGATACAGTCGACCATGATTTACTGCTCAAAAATTAGCACACTACCCCCCGGTGGTCTGGTGGCTAGAGCTCTCGCTTCACACATGGAGGGCCCGGGTTCGATTCCCGGCGGGTTGAAACATTTCGACGTGTTTCCTTACACCTGTTGTCACGTTCACCTAGCAGCAAATAGGTACCTGGGTTGTTAGTCGACTGGTGTGGGTCGCATTCTGGGGGACAAGATTAAGGACCCCAATGGAAATAAGACAGACAGTCCTCGATGGCGCCCTGACTTTCTTGGGTTATCCTGGGTGGCTAACCCTCCGGGGTTAAAAATCCGAAGAAATCTTATAAGAGGGCACTCACTCAACTACCTAAAGTCATACCTTAGTAACAGAAGCCGATACGTGCACACAAATGGAGCTAACTCTTCCACACAACAAATTACAGTCTGTGTCCCACAAGGAAGTGTCCTAGGACCACTCCTATTTCTCATTTACATCAATGACCTACCATATGCATCACAACTACTCAAACCCATATTCTTTGCAGATGACACTACATATGTCTTCTCTCACCCAAACCCAGTCATACTGGCCAACACTGTTAATACTGAATTGCAGAAAATATCAACCTGGATGACGACTAATAAGCTTACTCTCAATACTGACAAGACCTACTTCATTCAGTTTGGAAACAGAGCCACAAATGTTCCACTTAACATAACGCTCAATGGTTCTCCCATCACAAGACTCACAGAGGGAAAATTCCTAGGAATCCACATTGACAGTAGCCTTAAATTCCAAACACACATACAACAAATTTCCAAGAAAATATCAAAGACAGTAGGCATACTATCAAAGATACGCTACTATGTGCCTCAATCAGCTCTCCTTGCACTGTATCATTCACTCATCTACCCTTATCTCACTTATGGAATTTGTGCATGGGGATCAACAACATTAAATCACCTTAGACCAATCATAACCCAGCAAAAGGCTGCAGTCAGAATGATAACAAATTTCCACTCTAGACAGCATACTCCACCAATATTCAAAAGCCTAAAACAGGCATAATCACAGGCAAAACCACAGACCACTACCCTACCGTAAACAACATTCACACTTATTCTTGTGCATACTACATACATAGATCTCTACACTCTAATATAAACCCTCCGCTCAAAATTCTCCTCACCAACTTTAATAGGACCCATGACCATAACACAAGACACAGATCACTTTTTGATATACCCCGTGTCCATATCACCCTGTGTAAAAATTCTGTGCACATAAATTGCCCCAAAATCTGGAATTCATTACCAGTAAATACTAAAATAACTTGGTCTGAACACCAATTTAAAACTCTTCTCAAAAACCACCTACTCACCCTAAACTAAATACTCATACTGTAAATTACTTTCAACAATGCTCATGTTATTTTCCTATAATATAATTTCAATATTTACTATTGATGTAGCCATCCTACAAAACACTTGTCACAATGTAATATCCTCAGATTGTAATTTGAGTACATTTATTAACTGTTATAAGCTAATGTTTAACTAAAACAAACTCAATCAATTTCTCTAGTATTAAGTATAGTCTATAAGCCATTAGATTAATCTGCCCTTAATGCCATTGCATGCTAGTGGCTCTCTTTGCACTTCATCAAGTAGTTAGACTGTTGGGTTTAGTCCTGACTCTTTCTCTTCTACTTCAGCTCTTCCTCTCACCGGCTATTCTTCTTCTGTCCCCACTTCCCCCTCGCCCCTAGTGGGTCCTTACCTGAGAGTCTGAACTGAACTGAACTGCACTTCAGTTCATGTTTGTATTAACAAAATCTCGATGTAAACTTGTAATGAAATAAAAAAATAATATTATTATTATTATTATTATTATTATTATTATTATTATTATTATTATTATTATTATTATTATTATTATTATTATTATTATTATTATTATTATTATTACATGATAAGAAAAAGCTAAATCTAGCGACAACATCGCTGAACTGGCAACACTGTCACTTTTGCTTCTCAAAATATACCAATGAACTATTTGTCAATAAAATGATCGTATTTAAAGCTTCAGTATTGTTGTACTTCTTGTGAGTAATCGTACCAGTGTCCTCTTTTTTTTATTACATTTATAATGGAATTAATGGAAGAGTGAGTCAAAGAATTAGGTTAGCAGTCAGTAGTAGTATTGATAGAGAACTAATAATACAAGGACCCCCATTGGAAATTAGTAATTTTTTGGGTGTTATTCTGGGTAATTTACACTATAATAATTGTACTGATGTGTACTTGTACCTAAATAAACTTGCTTACTTATTAAGTGGATTGAATGTTATAGAATAAAAGAATTTTAACCACATTGTTAGGACTCCACAATACATTGTTAGGACTTCACAATACATTGTTAGGACTCCACAATACATTGTTAGGACTCCACAATACATTGTTAGGACTCCACAATACATTGTTAGGACTCCACAATACATTGTTAGGACTCCACAATACATTGTTAGGACTCCACAATACATTGTTAGTACTCCACAATACATTGTTAGGACTCCACAATACATTGTTAGGACTCCACAATACATTGTTAGGACTCCACAATACATTGTTAGGACTCCACAATACATTGTTAGGACTCCACAATACATTGTTAGGACTCCACAATACATTGTTAGGACTCCACAATACATTGTTAGGACTCCACAATACGTTGTTAGGACTCCACAATACGTTGTTAGGACTCCACAATACGTTGTTAGGACTCCACAATACATTGCTAGGACTCCACAATACATTTACCTGGAGTTTACCTGGAGAGAATTCCAGGGGTCAACGCCCCCGCGGCCCGGTCTGTGACCAGGCCTCATGTTGGACCAGAGCCTGATCAACCAGGCTGTTACTGCTGGCCGCACGCAGTCCAACGTACGAGCCACAGCCCGGCTGGTCAGGTACCTACTTTAGATGCGTGTCCAGTGCCTGCTTGAAGACAGCCAGGGGTTTGTTGGCAATCCCCCTGATGTATGCTGGGAGGCAGTTGAACAGTCTTGGGCCCCTGACACTTATTTTGTTGTCCCTCAACGTGCTAGTGACACCCCTGTTTTTCATTGGGGGGATGTTACATCGTCTGCCGAGTCTTTTGCTTTCATAGGGCGTGACTCTCGTGTGCAAGTTTGGTACTAATCCCTCGAGAATTTTCCACGTGTATATAATAATGTATCTCTCCCGCCTGCGTTCTAGAGAGTACAGGTTTAGGAACTTCAAGCGTTCCCAGTAATTGAGGTGGTTTATCGCAGTTATGCGTGCCGTGAAGGTTCTCTGCACATTTTTTTGGTCAGCAATTTCACCTGCCTTGAAAGGTGCAGTTAGTGTGCAGCAATATTCCAGCCTAGATAGAACAAGCGACCTGAAAAGTGTCAACATGGGCTTGGTATCCCTGGTTTTGAAGGTTCTCATTATCCATCCTGTCATTTTTCTAGCAGATGCGATTGCTACGGTGTTATGGTCCTTGAAGGTGAGATCCTCTGACATGATCACTCCCAGGTCTTTGACATTAGTTTTTCGCTCTATTGTGTGGTTGGAATTTGCTTTGTACTCCGATGAGATTTTAATTTCTTCACGTTTTCCATATCTGAGCAATTGAAATTTCTCATCATTGAACTTCATATTGTTTTCTGCAGCCCATTTAAAGATTTGGTTTATGTCTGCTTGGAGTCTTGTAGTGTCTTCAACGGTGGACACTGTCATACAGATTCGGGTGTCATCTGCAAAGGAAGACACGGCACTGTGGTTTATATCCCTGTCTATGTCCGATATGAGGATGAGGAACAAGATGGGAGCGAGTACTGTGCCTTGTGGAACAGAGCTTTTCACTGTAGCCGCCTCAGACTTTACTCTGTTGACTACTACTCTTTGTGTTCTACTTGTTAGGAAATTATAGATCCATCTAACCACTTTTCCTGTTATTCCTTTATCACGCATTTTGTGTGCTATTACACCATGGTCACACTTGTGAAAGGCTTTTGCAAAGTCTGTGTATATAACATCTTCATTTTGTTTGTCTTCTAGAGCATCCAGGACCTTGTCGTAGTGGTCCAGTAGTTGGGACAGACAGGAGCGACCTGCTCTAAACCCATGCTGCCCTGGGTTGTGCAATTGATGGGTATCTAGATGAGTGGCGATCTTGCTTCTTAGAACCCTTTCAAAGATTTTTATGATATGGGACGTTAGCACTATTGGTCTTATACATGCTGGGAGGCAGTTGAACAGTCATGGGTCCCTGACACTTACTGCACTCATGGGGCCCTGCTTTTCACTGGGGGGATGTTGCATCGCCTCCCCAGTCTTTTGTTTACACAAGGAGAGTATAAAGTGTTTGTATCAATTTAATTCAACTTCTCTATAATATGTGTGCATATAAGAAGACATCAACATAACCCAATGGATAATAAAAAGTACTATTAACCACCTCATCTTTATTTTATAATTAAAAGAACACTGTTTAAGCAAATGTGTTTAGGGAAGCATTAAACACACTTACTGAGCACTTAAAGGCACTTAACGTAGTTTTGTGTAAACATTACACATGGAAGCAATTTAACACCATCTTACAAAAAATATTTCACAAGCCTTTGTAATGAAGCAATGTTTTAGTTAAAAATAAATGGCACATTTTGTATTTGTGGTAATATATATTCTTCAGTGAAAGCCAAAATTATTTAATTAAATGGGAGGGACTGTCAATGGAATGAGAAGAATATTTAGACAATGGTATGAATCTTGTCAGTGGGATGGGAGGGATCTCCAGTTAGTAGCATAAGTCTCCAGTCAGTGGATTGAGAGAAATCTCCAGTCAGTAGAATGAGAGAAATCTCCAGTGAGTGGAATGAGAAAAATCTCCAGTCAGTGGGATGAGAGAAATTTCCAGTCAGTGGATTGAGATATATCAGTCAGTGGAATGAGATAAATCTCCATTCAGTGGAATGTTAGATAATCTATGTTTAGTCAGTAGATTAGGAAGTAGCCTATCTCCATACACTGGAATATGAGGTAGCCTATCTCGGCAGCCTAGTTCCACTCAGCAGAATGGAAGGCAGCCTAGTTCCACTCAATAGAACGGAAGGCAGCTTATTTCCATACACTGGAATATGAGGCAACCTATCTTAAAAGCGAAAGAGGGTAAATTTCTACATTACCAAATGACCTGCTGCCATGAGTAGCATATCAGTGACACTGGAACCACTGCCAGCATCACCAAAAGAGCAATGGTACCATTGTCAATAGTACCAGTAACAACAGAACCACTGACAATAGTAAGAACAGTAATGGTTCCACTACCAACAGGGTAATGGAATCACTAGGTCTTACACCAATAAGGGCAATTAATGTGGTAATACACCAATATACTAATATCAAGAATATTTTAGCCCCTAATGTAGAGATTAAAGTAAACTTTCAATGTATATTTACAGACATATATCTCTCGGTGTATATACCCTGTGTTGATCACATAATTATCAGCTCAAAATAGGCAATGTGTATGAAAACTTTGCATACAAACATAAACATGGTCATACATACCAATTTAGTGTATAATAAATACTTATATAAAGTCATACACACCAGCCTACTACGTTTTACTCTTCAAAACTAAAAATAAGAAATTTTATGGGGAAATATTTGTAACTATAAAAATGGGAGGGGAAAGTATGCATCACATTTAATAGATCAAGATAATTTTGAGTTAAAGGAATATATATGGATAATACCAATTGTTTCAGAGTTATTTAACTGCCTTACTAGGATTTAGAAGGCTAAATCCCGTTAGACTGAAGCACACAGAAAGTCTGGACAGTTGAATAACACCGGAACAACTGGGATAATAAACGAGAGAGAGAGACAGAGAGAGAGAGAGTATTGTACTGTAAACCCACATAAAAAAATACAGAATTTATTCAGCCTTGTTTTCTTCTCCCGAAGAAGGTGATCAACTTCTCCAGCAGAAGACAACTTCCATTTCCTGTAGAAGGTGATCTATTTTTCCTGCAGAAGACAATCTCTGTTTCCTTTAGAAGGTGATCTATTTCTCCTGCAGAAGGAGGTCTGTCTGTTTCAATACTTCCTGCCAAGCCTTGTCCACATCTTGAGGTTCTGTCAGCCGGGAACACACAGCAAACCTGCCAATGTTGAAATATGTTAACCAAATTTATACTTTTACATTCATATACCTGATACTGAACATGCTGAAACTATAAATAAAATATTTATTATTATTAGTAGTAGTAGTAGTAGAATTACATTCACTGGAAAACACCAAACCTATGCGGTAATTAGATTTGATCTTCTTTTTCTTGATTCACCGGTACTCTCCCGGCCCGGGCCTTTTCCAAGTGGTGGCCCGGCCTTGGTTCCCTTTCTCGGGAGTATCTCAGACTAATGTCTGCCATGGGAGGAGGTACAAGGACCTCCTCATCGTTGGGACCAACTGTCCCCAGGCCTATCCACATTCCCCGCCCTCAAGGGGCTCGTAGGGAGAAACTAGGCCTCTGTGGTCTGCCATCTTACCCGCCCCAGGGGGGATAATGGGAATCGCAGTCTTGTGAGCTGCAGGTGGTAGCAAGCTCTGGCTCAGGCACCAACCCTGACCTAGAAGGGCTGGGCATGGTGTCTTCCTGAGATATGATCCGAGGAAGGGGAGGTCAAGTTAAGTCAACCTATTTTTTTTCTATAGCAAAACTATTATAAAAACTTGGCCTGAACATCATTATTGAAAAATATTTTTCTAATTTTATAAGTAAAATTTCTAATTTTGCATAATATTTTGACCTGACAGTCCTTACCCTTTGGCCAGTATCAAAATTTGTGAGATACCGAATTTTTTTTTATATATGCCGGTAATATAGACAATTCTAAGGCTATATTAAAAAAAATTATTGTTAGGGGCCATAGAAACCAAAAAAAATGAAGTCCTAAAATAAGAAGACCTGCCCTACAATAGTAACAACACAGAAAAAATAAATCAATTAATGTGAGGTCAACTGAAGTGACCTGACCTGATAAATATTGTCCTGACATGATTATTATTATTGCTGTTATTATTATTATTAACTGGAGTTTACCAAGAGAGAGTTCCGGGGGTCAACGCCCCCGCGGCCCGGTCTGTGACCAGGCCTCATGGTGAATCAGAGCCTGATCAACCAGGCTGTTACTGCTGGCCGCACGCAGTCCAACGTACGAACCACAGCCCGGCTGGTCAGGTACTGACTTTAGGTGACTGTCCAGTGCCTGCTTGAAGATAGCCAGGGGTCTATTGGTAATCCCCCTTATGTACGCTGGGAGGCAGTTGAACAGTCTTGGGCCCGTGACACTTATTGTGTTATCTCTAAACGTGCTAGTGGCACCCCTGCTTTTCATTGGGGGGATGTTGCATCGTCTGCCGAGTCTTTTGCTTTCGTAGGGAGTGACTCTCGTGTGCAAGTTTGGTACTAATCCCTCTAGGATTTTCCAAGTGAATATAATAATGTATCTCTTCCGCCTGCGTTCTAGGGAGTACATGTTTATGAACTCCAAGCGTTTCCAGTAATTGAGGTGGTTTATCGCAGTTATGCGTGATGTGAAGGTTCTCTGCACATCTTCTAGTTCAGCAATTTCACCTGCCTTGAAAGGTGCAGTTAGTGTGCAGCAATATTCCAGCCTAGATAGAACAAGCGACCTGAAGTGTCATCATGGGCTTGGCATCCCTGGTTTTGAAGGTTCTCATTATCCATCCTGTCATTTTTCTAGCAGATGCGATTGCTACAGTGTTATGGTCCTTGAAGGTGAGATCCTCTGACATGATCACTCCCAGGTCTTTGACATTAGTTTCTCGCTCTATTGTGTGGTTGGAATTTGTTTTATACTCCGATGAAATTTTAATTTCTTCACGTTTTCCATATCGGAGTAATTGAAATTTCTCATCATTGAACTTCATATTGTTTTTCTGCAGCCTATTTGAAGATTTGGTTGATGTCTGCTTGGAGTCTTTCAGTGTCTTCAATGGTGGACACTGTCATGCAGATTCGGGTGTCATCTGCAAAGGAAGACACGGCACTGTGGTATATATCCCTGTCTATGTTCGATATGAGGATAAGGAACAAGATGGGAGCGAGTACTGTGCCTTGTGGAACAGAGCGTTTCACCGTAGCCGTCTCAGACTTTACTCTGTTGACTACTACTCTTTGTGTTCTGTTTGTTAGGAAATTATAGATCCATCTGCCAACTTTTCCTGTTTTTCCTTTATCACGCATTTTGTGTGCTATTACACCATGGTCACACTTATCAAAGGCTTTTGCAAAGTCTGTGTATATAACATCTTCATTCTGTTTGTCTTCTAAAGCATCCAGGACCTTGTCGTAGTGGTCCAGTAGTTGGGACAGACAGGAGCGACCTGCTCTAAACCCATGCTGCCCTGGGTTGTGTAATTGATGTCTCTCTCTCCCAATCTCTCCTTATACCAACAAGAATTACGAAGATATTGAAAGCCTCCTCCGTACCTTCCTTCCTACCTCCTTCCATCCCTCCATCCCCCCTCTCTCTCTATACCTTCCTATAGACAACAATTACATGTATATGTATACCTGGAGTCTACCTGGAGAGAATTCCAGGGGTCAACGCCCCCGCGGCCCGGTCTGTGACCAGGCCTCCTGTTGGACCAGAGCCTGATCAACCAGGCTGTTACTGCTGGCCGCACGCAGTCCAACGTACGAACCACAGCCCGGCTGATCAGGTATCTAGATGAGTGGCAATCTTGCTTCATAGAACCCTTTCAAAGATTTTTATGATATGGGATGTTAGCACTATTGGTCTGCAGTTTTTTGCCAATGCTTTACTGCCCCCTTTGTGGAGTGGGGCTATGTCTGCTGTTTTTAGTAACTGCGGGACGACCCCAGTGTCCATGCTCCCTCTCCATAGGATGTTAAAAGCACGTGACAGAGGCTTCTTGCAGTTCTTGATGAACACGGAGTTCCATGAGTCTGGGCTTGGGGCGGAGTGCATGGGCATGTCATTTATCGCCTCTTCGAAGTCATTTGGCGTCAGGATAATGTCAGATAGGTTTGCGTCTATCAAGTTATGTGGCACACTCATAAAAAAATCAGTTAGGTCTTCGACTTTCAGTCTGGTTATCGGCTCGCTAAAAACTGAGTCATACTGGGACGTTAGTATCTCACTCATTTCCTTGCTGTCATCTGTGTAGGACCCATCCCGTTTAAGTAGGGACTCAATACTGGATGTTGTTTTCGACTTTGATTTGGCATAAGAAAAGAAATACTTTGGGTTTCTTTCAATTTCATTTATGGCTTTTAGTTCTTCCCGCATTTCTTGATTCCTGTAAGATTCCTTTAGTTTTAGTTCGATGTTTGCTATTTCTCTGACCAATGTCTCCCTACGTATTTCAGATATATTGGCCTCTTGTAGCCGCTCCATTATTCTTTGCCTTCGCCTGTACAGGGAGCGCCTTTCTCTTTCTAGTTTACATCTTCTCCTCCTTTTCCTTAAGGGAATTTGTCTTGAGCAAACCTCAAGTGCCACAGAGTTAATTTGTTCTAGACATAGGTTAGTATCTGAGATGCTTAGGGTATCTTCCCAGTTTATATCATTTAGGACTTGGTTTACTTGGTCCCACCTTATGTTTTTGTTATTGAAGTTGAATTTGGAGAAGGCTCCATCGCGACTGATCACATTTTGTCGATCTGGGGCCCCCCGCATACATGTCTGGACCTCTATTATATTGTGATCTGAGTATATTGTTTTTGATATGATGACATTTCGTATCAGATCATCATTGTTAGTGAAGATGAGGTCTAGCGTATTCTCCAATCTTGTAGGCTCTATTATTTGCTGGTTTAAGGTAAATTTGGTGCAGAGATTTAAAAGCTCGTGTGTGTGCGAGTTTTCATCTGAGCTACCTCCTGGTGTTATCTCTGCTACCACATTATTTGCGATATTCCTCCATTTTAGGTGCCTTAGGTTAAAGTCCCCAGGAGCAAGATGTTGGGGGCAGGAGCTGGAAGGTTTTTCCAGACAGTGGTCAATTTTCAGCTGTTCCTGGAATTGTTGGGACGTTGCATCCGGAGGCTTGTATACAACTACGATGACCATGTTTTGATTCTCGATCTTTACTGCTAATACTTCAACTACATCATTTGAGGCATTTAGTAGTTCTGAGCATATAAGTGACTCTGTGATATACAGGCCAACCCTCCCCTTTTGCCTGTTCACTCTGTCACATCTGTATAGGTTGTAGCCAGGGATCCATATTTCATTGTCCAAGTGATCCTTTATGTGGGTCTCTGTAGGGGTCATACAACACCTGGGGAATGGGAGGTAATCAGATTTGATCCAAGGAAGGGAAGGGTAGTTCCAATTTCACCATCACCGTTGAGGAGTGACCTGGCAGAATCTGACCTGAACTGACCTGAGGAAATAGGTGTCCTTGATCTTGGCTGGCACTAGGTGGATGACCCCTCCAGCATTCAAATTCTTGAGTAATGTCTCACTGACCTCATTACTCCTCTGCAAAGGTCAGAGTATATTAGTTGAACATGCACAGGGTTGAGAGAAATATAAATGAATCAGGCTTCATAAAAAATAGTTTTGATTTTAATGTGAATATTGGTTTAGGATTATACAAATTAGATTCATTTAAAATTAATTAATTTTTGGAAGAATTTAATCTACGTTTAACAAATTAGAATGATAAAATTTGGGCTATGTTTGACCAGTCTTTGACCATCCCACCCACATCATAATGGGACGGGTGTAATGTCGGACGTGAGAGTGAGGTCATATCCCAGCCTTATATAGCATTCTACTCTTCTATTATTATTACAGGTTCTTGATAATGTAAGAAATCGCGAAAATGCCTGGAATTTCATTTTTTTCACAGTGGTTGTTTTGCATATTGTGATATCACCTGTTTACTGCTGTTTACTGCAGCAAAAAGATACTGTATATACATCTCGTTGATACAGACACTTCTTGGCATATCTATATATGCCAAGGGGTGTGCATATACGCCAAGATATGTATATATTTGTCAAGAGATATACACACACCTCTTGGCAAATATAAACATCTCTTAGCGTATACACAGATACAACCTTCTTGGCATGCACAGATACATACCTCTCATTATATTTACCCTCAGCAGAAACAAATCTCCTCACCTTCTTAAGTCGGAAGCAGACTAAGCCAAGTGTAACAGGGGCAATGATTTCGAAACGGGGATCCTTCTTGACGTGAGTCTCGAACTGCTGGGCCAAACCCACCTGCGAACTCACAAGTGGAAATTTTTTAGAAAAATATCTTTACTCTTGACTGACTATTTATGTTATTACTATGAGACATATTAATAAAAACTGTGATTTTTAATACTTGTATTATTACTGCTGGTGTCAATAATGTCAATATTATTATTATTATTATTACTTCCATAAGAATAGTTACACTTAATTTTGCCACACTATTAATTATCAAGGGAATCATCATAATTAATGTCACTATCATCACTGAAGTCACCACCATCACTGTCACAACGATCATCACAACAGTCACTACCACATCACTGACCACTACATTCACAGCACACCACCACCACCATCTAAACAATCACCACTCACCCCCAGTCACGACAGTCACCACCACATTCACAACACACTACCACCACCACATTCACAACACACTAACGCCATCTAAACAATCACCACACAATAACAACTCACCACCACTACAATCACAACAATTACCACCACCACCACAGCCACAACAATCACCTGCTTCCTGATGTGGGCTTGTAATCCATGCTTGCCGTAAAGTCTCATTACAAACCATAGCTTCAAGGACCTGAACCGTCGACCCAGAGGAATCTGCCAGTGCTGTCAACCAGAGGTTATTGTTATACATAGATTTCGATGCCATTAGATCTATAAAGAGCATATAATTTGATGGAGAGAGTGAGACATACTTACCCTATAGTCAGGTACTTGTCCTTGTTGTTCGTGTTTCAGGTAGAGAGGGTCAACATTGAAAGCATCTACCACTTCACTGGCATCCTTTATCCTGTGGGAATAATAATACATAAATAATTCATGGTAAGCGATAAACCCATGTGGGGTATTCTGTGCAAGACGTGGTGGAGGCTTGATCCTCCGTCTGCTGAGTGTGTGGCAGACACTATACTATATATATAGAAAAGTGGCGTAATAATGGTTATTTTATTATTAGTATTATTACTGTTGTTGTTAAGCCTCTGATCCGGAAGGGTCATATATCCTTGGGTAATGGAAGGTAATCAGGTTTGATACAAGGAAAAGGGAAAGGATGCTTTAATTCCTGAAATCAAGAGCTCTTCAGCAGCATAAAAGCATCATGCCTTTAAGAGTCGCAACACCTAAAAATCTTAGCTATGCAACAACTGGGTATCTTAATTTGAGAGATGTTTGGCACACAGCAGCTTATCAATGCCAAGGTGTTGCACATTACTTATTATCCATTGTTCTACTCACCACATGGCCGAGCAGTCAAAGTTGACCAGCAGCCACTTATGGGGGTTGAAATTGAAGCTGTCAGCCAACTCCACCCCATCCATCAGATAGCGGAACTCCTCGCACACCATAGCGGACCCTGGTACACGAAGATTAATTAACGGTGGACACACTAGTGCTCTGAATAACTACTGGTTTTCAACATGTGTCACCCAGTTCTGAATTAACAATGTAACATGTTGAAATAAACTTGTATCTGTATTAAAATTACGAGGCAGACTAGAACTCAGTTACAAAGGAAATCTACATATGAATTACGTGACTCTTTGGGTCTGTTTATATGTCACCCTAGGCCTCATTTAAGTGCGTCGACATTACTGGACACTCTAGGTCTAAATTTTTGCTGTATTTACCGGCATAGGCAGCATCGACATGGCACCACAGACCAAATTCTTGCGCGACTTCCCCGATCTCGCGAAGGTTATCGAAAGAGCAGGCTGGAGTAGCTCCCATTGTTCCCACTACCTGCGTTAGGGAAACAAGTATCATGGTGGTGTGTAGCGGGTCATAATAGTGATGTAGTAGGCATACTGAAAATGCAACAGTCAACAGGCATAGGGTCGTGCAAATTCCCCTCCAAATATACCGTTCTCAGTCGCTGGCTCTTTTAAGTTTAAGGCACCAGTACATATAAGTACAAGTGTAGGAATGGTAACTGCCAAGTAGTAGTAACTCCTGATCTGTTCACATTAAACCTTTGAAGCTGGTGTAGCTACGGGACCCAAAGTGGAGCTTGAGGATATCCTGGTCACCCTACTGACGCTTCTCAACTCAGGTTCACACAGTTCTTCACTTGGGTGCATAATAAAGATATTAAACTAACTGTACAAAACTCGCCCTCTTGTCATGGAATATGACTGGGAAACGTAATTTAGGTGTTTAGTTTGATAGTTTTATTATCCACCCCAAACCCATCGTGTGGGGTACTTTAATATCTTTATTATGAATCACCATATCCATGGTGTGGGCGGTAGTCAAAAGATTAGAGGTAAATAATGGATCCAGGGACTGGGCCCCAAAGTTTTGAGAGCTAAACAAGTTACAATGGTAATGAACTATTTACATGTTTATATCTAGTTACAAGTGTAACGAGTTGTTTATGCAGGCATGACTTAATTCACACACACACACACACACACGTTTAAGTGGTAATGCATTATCTACAGTGGGCAAAGTCAGGGTATTTTTCCATATACTGTAGTTGGTAATATACCACTGTGGATGAAATACATGTGGGCGGTAGCTAGATCAGTCACGTAATATGCCCAGGAACTAGACCCCAAGTAACATAACTAGCTTGTATTAACACAATGTAACCATCATATAGAGTACATAGCAACAGCGCATATATCCTTTAATCTCTTCTCCAATAAGTACATCCTATCACCGTTGCTAATGTAACGCTCACCCCTTTCTTCCTTAATCCTAAACATTATTAATATCGAGTCATATTTAAGCGAACTTTTTCATTCGTTAATTTTGCCTACTGAAATATAAGTGTCGATGAATAATGTGTTTTTAAATTTCCTCTTAGACAGTTATTAGAGAAATTTAAAAATATAGACATGGGTGACCAGATCAATACGTCACTGGTGGGTATCTGGCAACACTGTGCTGGGGATGCTGGGAGAGATTGATCTGCATCTGTCAAAATACGAGCAAATACAGGGAAACTTCCAAAAAGACAGATACGTATAAGGAACATGAAAAAAAAAGGTCATACAGACAGGCTGGAAAACAGATATACACTTTATGCATAGAGGCAGCCATATTACTTATCATATAGAGTATGCAAAAGAACCAGTGAAAATTGTGCAATTCCAGGCGCTTTCGTCATGAAATCACGAAAGCGTTGGAATTTCACTATTTTTCTGTGTTAATTTTCCATATTGTGATAACACCTGTTTACTGTGATCTTACTGCATATAGAGAATATGCATTTAGATAAGAGGCGGGTATTATACACACACATACAGACACTCAGGAAGTATACCTACAGACACAGCTAAACATGATTGGGACTGGACTCATGCAAAAATAAATGAGTACACAAAGACATGCAGGAGGACAGGCCAGGACAATGAAGGTAGCAGTACATGGGTATACTGAAAGACCAGGACAATAAAGAGAGAAGTACGTGGGTATACTGAAAGACCAGGACAATAAAGAGAGAAGTACATGGGTAAACTGAAACACCTGGACAATAAAGAGAGAAGTACGTGGGTAAACTGAAACACCTGGACAATAAAGAGAGAAGTACGTGGGTAAACTGAAACACCTGGACAATAAAGAGAAAAGTACGTGGGCAAACTGAAACACCTGGACAATAAAGTGAGAAGTACGTGGGTAAACTGAAACACCTGGACAATAAAGAGAGAAGTACGTGGGTATACTGAAAGACCAGGACAATAATGAGAGAAGTACATGGGTATACTGAAAGACCAGGACAATAAAGAGAGAAGTACTTGGGTATACTGAAACACCTGGACAATAAAGGTTAAAAAGCTCAAAGAATAACTCACAATAACAAGGCTGGAACAATTCACAAACCACAAACTGGAAATAAAAACTGAACGTTTCAGTTGGTCCTGGACCACTATTAGGTTACTCAGTACATTATAATGATGGACCAAGGCTAACATCCGCCATTTGTGTTGTACAATTATGAGTTAGTAGTAAATCAGGTCGAAGAGCACGTCATGGATGCTAGGATGAGCCTCCCCCTCACTCAAATCCCGAAAATAAAATAAGAACTCACAAAAAACGGAATAAGACCCAGTGCCTTATCCTTGAGTATAGCTTCACGTAGTTGAGGGCCACGCATGGCAAAGTTGTCATCAGAGGCCACCTGGCGCATCTTCACTCCTGCCATCATTCCTGCTCTCTCCACGGACGAGTGTGCCTGGTCTGTAGGACCAAGCAGAAGGATGAGAGGCTTGCGTAGGAAGAGGCAGAGAGGTGAAGAGAAATGTAGATGCAGAGAAAGTGTCACAAAAGATGGAACGATATAGAGGGAAAGCAAATATTAATTAAACATAGAAGAAATCCTGATTTGTTACCAATATAAGAAAAGTACCAATACTATTAGGAAAGTACAGTGCCTGCACTCTGAAGGAGGGATGGGAATATTGCAGTGTGGAGGGTCATCTGGGCTGTAATGTCGGCACGTCTCTGGCAAGACAGTGATAGAGTGATGGTGAAAGTCATTCTTCTTTTTTGGGTCAAACTACCTCGGTGGAGACGGCCGGTGTTAAAAAAAATAGAAAACAGATCTTTTGCAATATGACCTGTTATGTTACACAGTGACTTCATGAAGTTTAAATTTACAATGAAACAAAAATGCTGTGCATAATATGGGCTTTTCAAAGGTAATAACGTGTTTATAATATGAAAATAAAATTTAGAATTTAAGTTGATTAACGAGGGTATTTCTTCCATTATATTTTCATCTAAAGGAAAAATATATATATACAGGACTGCATGGAGCAAGGAACAATTCACACTGCTAAAACTTTCATTTCCACTAGTGTTTTGACCATTCAAAATAATGTTTGCTCCAAACACAACACAGCATTATCAACGTCAGTTATATAGTTTCATTAAGCACCCAATAATCATCCTGTGGGTGATAGTCAAAACAAGATTACAGAAGCAATAATGAGTTCATGGAGTGACTGGGTCCTAATATTTTAGTAAGAAGTGATAGTGGTATTGAACTATGTACATTACTGAATCAAATCTCTTTTGTGTGTGTGTACACCTATTTGTGGTTACAGGGGTCGAGTCATAACTGCTGGCCCCGTCTCTTCACTGGTCGCTACTAAGTCCACTCTCCCTGCTCCATGAGCTTTATCGTATCTTCTTTAAAGCTATGTATGGATCCTCCCTCTAGATTATTCCATTTCCTGACAACTCTATGACTGAAGAAATACTTCCTAACATCGCTGTGCCTCATCTGAGTTCTCAACTTCCAGTTGTGACCCCTTCTTGCTGTGTCACATCTCTGAAACATCCTGTCCCTATCCACCTTTTCAATTCCTCTCAGTATTTTGCATGTGTCGTCATCATGTCCTGCGTGTGTATGTGTGTACTCACCTATATGTGGTTGCAGGGGTCGAGTCTTAGACCCTGGCCCCCGCCTCTTCGCTAGTCGCTACTAGGTCCACTCACTCCATACTCCAATAGCCTTATCGTACCTCTTCTTAAAGGTATGTATGGAACTTGTATGTTTGTGTGTACTCACCTATTTGTACTCACCTATATGTGGTTGCAGGGGTCGATTTACAGCTCCTGGTCATGTCTCTTCCTTAGTCACTACAAGACCCACTCTTTCCAACCTACAAGAGCCATTGTACCTCTTCTTCAAGCTATGTATGGATCCCTGTGTATGTGTTTGTGTGTTTGTACGTGTTGCCCGCACTCACCAGAACCATAGCCCACCAGGACAGCAGCAGCGTTGTCCGCCATATATGGCTGGTCTTTCTTCACTTGTTTCAGCATCTTGGTCTTAGCTGACAGCATGGCCACCAATGTCGCTTCACTGGCCGTTCCCTGTATACACAAACAATAAGTTGTACCACAAATAATAACCTTTATACAGACTGTATATCGCTAATTAAGAATACATTATTATTATATTCATGGGGAAGCACTAAATCCATAGAGGTCACAAAGCGCTTGAAATTTAATGCACAGCGATGAATAATTTGTAGATTCAGTTTTCGTTTTCGATTAATGTATTTTCTTTAAATCCATTCGTGTGTTGCAACGCAAAATGCTATGAACAATCCTGCCTCGGTACACCCGTGTCACAAAATGCTATTTAACTGTGAATAGTGTCTTGCCTCAACACAAACTCTTGTGTGTGGTAAGGTGCTCACCTGTATCACACCACCTCCCTTGCCTCCTGAAGCAGCGAGGAACTGACTAGGAAGGCCAAGCAGCTGTCCCAGCCAGTCCAACATGACTACCTCCAGCTCAGTACATGCCGGCGACGATATCTGCAAGGGTAAAACAGGTGAACACGAGAGTTAAACAGGGAGGGAAAACAGATAAATGAGAATAACAGGTGAGACCAGTGAAAGAACAAGAGACAATAGCTTAACCACACTGTTTTTTCTACTCATCCAGACACACACACATTCATTTCCATGAATGTAACACTATTATTATATTAAGACATAAACCCGTATGGATTACACAACGCTGTGTAATACTACTACTAGTGTTTACTTAACACTAGTTCACTTAATTATGGTTTGTCATCTACATTATTTTTCTTGTATTCACGGGGAACCACTAAAACTGTAGCGGGAGGTCATTAAGTGTTTAGGAACGAGTTTGATTGAAGGAAAGGAAGGGCAGCTCCTTGGATCATCAACACTGAGACTTGTATATATGACTTACCTTGTACATTCAACAGCACAACACGCAATAATATATGAATTTATATTCATATGTAATTTGTAATATAGATTAAGAACTAGTATTAAGTCTGCCCGAAATGCCTAGCATGCCCAGGCATGCTAACGGCCATCTTTGTAATTATTGTCTTTAAATGTAAAACACATATTGTAATTTTTACAGAGAAATAAATCATCTTGAATCTTGAAAGACTTTGAGAGATAACAGAAATCAAACATATATGACCATTGTGTTGTGGTTGTCAATACACCTTCACGTCCAATATGGCTGAAAGATGAAGCTTCAGTAACCCACGATGTTACAAGCAAAACCTCAATGCTGTGAGAGGTTCGACTGCCTGGCCAGGCGCCTCAGTTGTCTGAATAAGGAAGATAGAAGCAAGTTCCATACATAGTTTTAAGAGTAGGTATAATAGGGTCTATGATGCCAGGAAGTTAGACAGTTCCTGAGTATATGAGGTGGGCCCAAGAACCGAAACTCGACCCCCAC
This sequence comes from Cherax destructor, assembly GCA_009830355.1. Classification (NCBI taxonomy): domain Eukaryota; kingdom Metazoa; phylum Arthropoda; class Malacostraca; order Decapoda; family Parastacidae; genus Cherax; species Cherax destructor. The sequence continues at coordinate 112,866 of WNWK01003480.1, read as the reverse complement.
AACTAGGTAAGATCTCTACGGTACAAACAGGGCCAGGAACTAGGACTCACCTCTGCAGCCACAACTAGGTGAGTAAAATTAGGCGGGCAATCAAGGGCATTGACAGGTTAAGTGTACATATATGTATAGTAATAAAAAATACCACAAATCTTCATGTCTGGTTTTATTTCCTATTTTCACTGTGGTATTTATTTTATATATTATTTACAATCACACGTTTTACTGTGATTTATTCCATGTAAAGTAATGAGTACTCACCCATGTGAAGCCGATACAGCCGATGGCGTCACTAAGCATGTCAGCTAAGATAGCCGGGTAGCTGTTTCCAGTTGGGAAGTAGGCGTGGAAGTGAGGGGAGTGCCAGTGAGTTACCTGAGGGAAGACAATAAATCACCTGAGGGTAACTGGAGCACCAGGTGGGTCACCTGAAGGGAGACACCAAGGCATTATTATTATTATTATTATTATAATCATGGGGAAGCGCTAAGAGAGAAAAAAAAGTGTGTGTGTGTGAGACCCAACAATTAATATTTACACCAAGAACTCATTACAGTTGTGACCGGGTGTGGACTAGTGAACTGTTCATTACTTTATAATTTGTTCATGATTGTAACCATGTATAAAAGTAAGTAAGTAAATTTACTTACATGATTCATTACCTTTGTAACTTGTGAGTTCATTACCTTTGTAACTTGTGAGTTCATTACCTTTGTAACTTGCGAGTTCATTACCTTTCTAACTTGTGAGTTCATTACCTTTGTAACTTGCTCAGTTATCAAAACTTTGGGGCCCAGTCCCTGGACCCATTATGTACCTCTAATCTTTTGACTACCGCCCACAGGATGGGTATGGGGTGCATAATAAAAATATCAAACTAACAATTATACAGCGCCTGTGGGGGGGATGTTGGAAGGTATTCAGGCTTAATTCAGGGAACTGGAGCACAGATCCAATTCCCTAGATCAAGAGCCCCTCACCAGCATCAAGGAACTTCCCTTGAGGGGACAGCAAGGCAGACATCCCTCAACATATTACTGGCTAACAACGTTACTTCTTTTTTATTTTGTATATATTTTTAGTCTTCGGATTATTTCCTTGTATTGATAAAGCCACTAGATGGTGAAACGTCTACACATTGGTTAGACTGGTTAAATTTGGCTTAGAGACGGCAATCTAAGCTAACCTAAATAACATATAAGGGGACATTTTCTTAAATCTGTTAGAAACTGATATCTAGTTTGCCTTAGGAAGATGAACTTAGCGGTCACTCGAGTGGCAAATATTGAATCATTTGAGAGAAACAATGTTGTGTATCAGAACCACAATATAACTTTAATTTTGGAGGGGGTAAACCGGTGGAAGGCCTCGGTCAGATGACCAAAAGCTCCAGCTGTGGGTCATCATATGACTAAGACCCGCCTCAAGAACCACTTATCCTGTTTCCTGACAAACCTAACCTAACCTGTGTTGTGTAGTGTTTTAAATACAAGTGTTGCCACATACCCCAGGCATGATGACTCTCTCAATATCAGCCATAACATCACTCCACTCATCAGGGGTGTCAGGAGCTTGTGCTGGCAACAGTGGTCGTAGATACCCAGGTTCCACTTCTGGTAACACTCTCCTGTTATTTGGATTTATAAACACAATTTATGTCTGGCATGTATTAGTAATTTATATAGCACTACTTTTGTGTATTTCTTAACTGCTTAATTTGGTTCTGAAAAAATTGCTTCATTTAGTCTTCCTGAAAACCATTGTTTATATGCAAAGGTTTTGTATGCTAAATACAGTTGAAATTCAATATTACATAGGTTATATTAGTTCACTTTGATTATTCTATACATATATGTTTTAATTAGTATTTAAACTAGCATGATCTAGTGACATTATTTCAACATAGTGTTAATATTATTGTAATATAATTTTAAGATTTTAATGATAGATGTAGAAATATGGTTCGATTCCAGAAACCACTTATCTGACCACTCTTGCAATTTGTCCAGATCTCTGGAGATTTTTTATGTCGTTGTCATGTCCCCCTATCCCTCCTGTCCTCCAGTGTCGTTTGGTCGTCAGGTTGTCTGTGTACTCATTAGTTGTGGTTGTAGGGTCGATTCACAGCTCCTGTGTACTCACCTACTTGTGGTTGCAAGGATCGATTCACAGCTTCTGGCCCCACATTTTCGCTAGTCACTACTAGGCCCCACTCCCTGTACTCACCTAGTTGTAGTTGCAGGGGTCGATTCACAGCTCCTGGCCCCGTCTCTACTAGATCCACACTCCCCTTGCTCCATGAGCTTTATTTATGCGTGTGTCCTCACCTACTTGTGGTTGCAGGGGTCGATTCACAGCTCCTGGCCCTGCCTCCTCATTGGACGCTACTAGCTCACTCTCGCTGCTCCATGAGCTTTATCATGTGTTAGTTACCATTTTGTCGTAGGCACATGTCGATTAGACACTAGGCCTGTTGTATATGTGTGTGTGTGTGTAAGGAAACACTTCGAAATGTTTCCGCCCCGCCGGGAATTGAACCCGGGCCCTCCGTGTGTGAAGCAAGTGTGTGTGTGTACACTCACCTATTTGTGGTTGCAGGGGTCGAGACTCAGCTCCTGGTCCCGTCGTGTGCGTGTTAAATAATTGTTTAACCTAAAGTGTCGACCTTTGTCTCTCACCTTTCTCTGATGTTAGTGAGATAGTTTGCGATATAATCAGTCATCTGCCTGGACGCTGCTCTGAACTGCTCGCCGTCCATCCTGCAAAACAAACAACTATATTCATGGGGAGCGCTAAACCTGTACGGGCCATGTACAACCTGGGTAGGGAAGGGGGTGGTAATGAGGTTTGATCCCAGGAAGGGAAGAGTACCTTGGATGAAGAGCTCTTCATCGTGAGAGAAATATGAAGGTAAAGATAGAGATAAATATAGAGGGAGGCAACAGGTTAAAGCCTACTACACTCCCCTTAAAACCTCAACGGTACCCAACGGGTGATAATAAAGTACTCACCTGTCGGGATGAAAGTGACAACGGGAACAGGAGATGAAGAGACCTCGAGCAAGTGTACTGAAGAGGGAAAGTAATAATGAAGGATGAGAGCAGCGCAACACTTCCTCCCTGGACGGCGTCTGGACCGGCACTGGCGACCCCACACAGATACAGACTCACTTTATAGTTCAATACTCGACTGTCCTGCCACATGTATCATTATTATTATTATTATTATTAATGTTATTATTCACGGGTATTACGCAGTCAGCTTTGATGGAAGGTAGCGTCGATTCCTTGGAACAAAAGCCTTTTACCGGCATAACCTAGAAAACTCAGTGGGACTTTATTTCCACTGAGGTCTTTGTAAAGACTATTGGATTAGGTTACATTAGGTTAAGTTAGGTTAGGTTAGGTTAGGTTAGATTAGGTTAGTCAGGAAACAGGACAAGTGTTTCCTGACGCGGGTCTTAGTCATATGACCCACAGCTGGAGCTTTTGGTCATCTGACTGAGGCCTTCCACTGACTTACCACTCCACCCATTTAAAAATAATGGTTACGATTATAATCAGTAGCTTTTTATTAGACAGATGGACTGAGGTCCATCGACTCCCGGCTGAGGGACTGATTACCTCAAACTCCTCCTCTACCGTTCTCTGTATTGGACCGAAGAAGCCACTGGCTGGCGAAACGTTTCCTCAGTAAAGATTCCCAAATGTTGCATTAAGTGTCTTATTTATCAAGTTGGGGTCATACAGCGCAAAGTTGGGGTCCAAGTAATATCTTACTATATCACAATACTCCAGATAACACACCTTGATGGAACTGATAACGTACACCAACTTGTCCTCATCTATTTTTAGTTGAGAAGGTCGAGTTATAGCTCCTGCCACCGCCTCCCGACTGGAGTCTCGTACCTAGTCTTAAAGCTATGTATGCAGTTTGCTTCCACCATTTTCCTGCCCTGAGGACGAAGAAATAAATGCTACATAAAGTTTGTTTTTTAAAAAGTTGATTATCATTATTACGGGGAAGCGCTAAATCAGTAGGATCCGTGGAGCTTCTAGAGAATGGTAGGCAATGAGGTTTGATCCAGAGGGAGAATATCTCCAATTGTTGTGATCAAGAGCCCTTCAACAACATCAAGGACCTCTTGAAGGGTAAGTTGATATAGGTACACATAAGTACAATTATCATACATGGTGTAATTATCCTCCAATATAACCCAAAAACAGTCCATTGGGTCCTTGTCCTTTGGGGAGGAGAAAAAAAGAAGGGAAGGTGGCTCCAGTTCCTTGGACGAAGAGCCATACGTCATCAAAGCGCCCCTGAAGTGTTCCAGACAATGGTGGCGCCAATTTGGCTGAATTGGAAAGCTCAGGAGAAAGTATTTCCATTATTCTTCTTTGTTTCCCCTCACACAGTTCTTTATTTGTTTCCCCTCACACTGTTCTCATTGTTGCTGCTTCAAGGTTTTTCGTCCAAGGAATTAAAGCCACTTCTCCATCTTCCTCTAATCAAACCTGATTACCTCCCATTATGAGCCCTAAGAGTTTGGCTCTCCCCGCGAATATAATAATGATGATAGAGGCTTAGCTCATGGTCCACCCACGATACTTCAACACCCACTCACCTCATGAACGATACATTGTGGAAACTCTTCAAGAATCAATGTTTTCTTCTCGTGTACCTAAACTAAATCGCAATTAATTCTTCGTATACATTTCCCCCCAGGGAAAAATAACTAAGCATGAGTTAGAGGGAAAATAGACACCGAGGGGAAAACGTGAGGGGAAATAGTGTATATGGAGGGATTTTGGAAAAGGTTTGTGGTAGTGGTGGTGTTAGGTAAGTTATGTTTCTTAAAGCTCACCTTCCCTCGTGTAAGGTGGCCAGGCAGGAGGACATGGAGATACACTTAATGTTCTCCACACTTTAATGGTGCCTGGTTTCACCCCACCAGTGTACTGACGTCTTTATTTGTAGTAATAAAGATCAGTGCATTAAGGGTCTGTTGACCACATGTTGGTGTTAGGTCTTTAGGTAGTAAAGAGAGGACGAGATTACTGGAGGCTGAGCCAAGATAGTCGAGTAGGTGGGAGATGGATTGAGAGAGCAAGAAAAAGTGAGTGTACTCACCTATTTATGGTTGCAAGGGTCGATCACAGCTCCTGACCCAACCTCTTTGTTGATCGTTACTAGGTCCTCTCTCTCCCTGCTCCAAGAGCTTTATCGTATCTCTTCTTAAAGCTATGTATGGATCCTGCCTCCATTACATCACTCTCAAGATTGTTCCACTTCTTGACAACTCTATGACTGAAGAAATACTTCTTAACATCCCTGTGACTCATCTGAGTTTTCGACTTCCTGTTGTGGCCCTTGTTGCTGTGTCCCATCTCTGAACCATTCTGTCACTATCCACCCTGTCAATTCCTCAGTATTTTATACGTTATTATCATGTCCTCCCTATCCCTCCTGTCCTCCAGTGTCATCAGGTTGATTTCCCTTAACCTCTCCTCATAGGACATACCCCTTAGCTCTGGGACTAGTTTTGTTAGAAACCTTTGCACTTTCTTTAATTTCTTGACGTGCTTAACCAGATGTTTCTATACTGGTGCTACATATGGGCCTAACATACACGGTGTACAGTCTTGAGTGACCCCTTACTTAGGTGTCGAAATGCTATTCTTAGGTTCGTCAGGCACCCATATGCTGCAGCAGTTATTTGGTTGATGTGTGCCTCAGATGTGCTCGGTATGATGCTCGCCCTCGAGTGAGGTTCGCAGCCTTTGATCCCCTAGCCTGTACTCCATCTGTGGTCTTTTTTGACCTTCCCCAAGCTTCATGACTTTGCACTTTGTGGGGTTAAGCTCCAGAAGCCATTTGTTGGACTGCTTGAATGCTCCACATTAGCATCACATTGTCTGCAAACATTGACACCTCTGAATCTATCCCTTCCATCACGTCATTCACATATACTAGAAATAAAACCAGCCCCCCAGGACTGACCCTTGTTGAACCCCTCTTGTCATGTGCCCACTCTGACATCCCCACTGTAGGGCCCATGCTAACTTCCCTATGGTGTATATTATTATAATAAAAAAGAAGAGCTAACCCACAGGGGTTATACAGCACCTATGGTGTATAGAAATTTAGTTGGATGAATCTTATTAGAGCCAGCAGGCCGAGTGGCTTACACACTGGCCTGGAGTTTCAGGACTTACCATGTGTTCAAACCCCACCTGTTCCATGGTTTATGACTTTCCTGTTTGATCTGTATCCCCTCACCAAAGAACCATGTTGTCCACCAGAGGGCAACAGTCCCATGGGCAGGTTCAACTTTCTCAAGGGGTATATGGGTCACTGTACATGGTCAACGTACAGACCAGTGTTTAGTTTAGCTTCAATAAGCCATGATCCTACTGATGGAGTCAGACCCATCCAGCACAGCCACAACAATAAAGGTTGTAATTCCCCACAATATACATAAAGCAACTGCCATCAGAGGTATAATATAAAATAAATTATGAGACTTTAATATAGTTCTTAAAAATGTGTATAAGTTTTGTTCCACAACATTGCTGCTGAAGGTAAAAATAACGAATAACTTCATTGTATTGTATATTTCATTTTTTTCCATATTTTTTTATTAAACTAATATTGTATTAATCCCTTTGTACTTAAAACTAAATTTTACTTAAAATTAAAGTTATCTGAAATTCAACACAGAATAAATAATTTGTTGTGTTTATAGTTCAGAACTGCCACTGTGTGGAGAGAATTTTCAAGAGGAAAACCATTTACTTCCAGTGACTGATCAACCAGGCTGTGGCTTTATGAACCTGCAGGCCACTAGCCCCAACAGCATGGTTGACCAGACACTCAACAAGGAAATATGAGGTCAAGCTGAGCTGTGAGGCAGACAAACACTCAGTATCAGTCACAGGTATGACCTCTCACAGGTATGACCTTGTGAGAGGGCTCAGACTTTGTTAGTTTGAACACAAGAAGTCAGATACCACAAACTCTTCTAGAAAAATGATCTTCAATAAAATTTTGCTATCTGGGTATATATTTTAGTACAAAAATAAGCTTTGAATGTGGCAAAATAATAATAATAATGGGAGCAAGGGGCTAGTAACCTCTTCTCCTGTATAACTTATTAAATTTAAAAAGAAAAACTTTTGTTTTTCTTTTTAGGTCACTCTGCATTGGTGGGATATGGCCGGTTTGTTGAAAAAAAATAATAATGGGGAAGCACTAAACCCATAGGTTATATTCACATGCACCCCCTGGACAGGTTGAAGAATTATAATGTCAAAGAAACAACTAGCATGATTCTCATGTGAATTATACCATGAGTAAGGTAAGATATATTAGGGCTTTTGTATGATTGTACTCAGTCAGTCCATTAGGTTGTATTTATTAAAATTATTATTATTACAATCATAACTAAGCGCTAAACCTACAAGGGTCATAAAGCGCTGAGTATATATTAAAAGATATATCTTGACAGTTCAAATGCAGATGATCAATCATGTCTGCATTTCAAGAGTCAATATCTAACTATACATACAGTGGACCCCCGGATTGCGTCAATAATTCTTTCCAGAAGGCTGTTCGAGTGCCGTTACCGAACAAATTTGTTCCCATAAGGACGAATGTAAATTAGATTAGTCCGTTTCAGATTCCAAAAATACACTTACATAATTGTTCAAGTTGGGAGCTGTACGAAATCCGGGGGTCCACTGTACTGTATATAGAACTTTTGGCTTATTAAAGAAGTTTAGCAACATAGAACTTTTGGCTTAGTAAAGAAGTTTAGCAACAAAGTTTTATATATGACTCCTGGATCCTTGCTCAATTATGACATCATGGGTCAGCATGAACAATGTAGTATTTCTCATGGATATTCTTTTATGCAGCATGTGTGAGCATGTTAAGATATGAGTGAGTCGAGGAAATGGTGTTTGGGACCTGATGTGCTGTTGGAATGTGAGCAAGGTAACATTTTGTGAAAGGAACCAGTTAGCCAGACTTGAGTCCTGGAGGTGGGAAGTACAGTGTCTGCATTCTGAAGGAGGAGTTAGAGATATTTGCTGTTTGGAGAGACATCTGAACTGTTATATGTGTGCCTCTGGGAAGATGGTGACAGTGTGAATGATGGTGAAAGTGCTTCTTTTTCAGGCCACCCTACATCAGTGGGAGATGGCCAGTGTTAAAAAAAATTATTTGTCACTCCTGAGTAATTAATTATAAGCATGAACATATTTTAAGGTGAAGACTCACAAAATTGTAATAGCAAGATTGCAAATAAATCAGGGAACGGGTAGGGCTTGAACCCTTAGCAAGCGAGTCTTAAAATACACAGGCCAGTGCGCTAACCACTTGGCCAGCTGGCCCCACCCACTCCGTGATGACAAGTGGAAAGGATACACAACTTGCAGAAACTTTTAGAGACGTTTTACCTATAGAAGAATCTTCTTCAGTCAATACACAGCGATGAACATGCATAGTCAGGTGAGTGAGGTCAGTTTGGGTGGAGTACAGAACAGGGGCACTGCAGGAGGACTAACAGTCCTTTTGATGACCTATTTATCAAAGAGAAGTTGAGCTAAAGGTCTGGATAAACTGAAAGCTCATTGATTTTTTTTTAATTGTATATTGTGTACTGATCAGCACAGTTTCCAGGCAACAATAGATGTTGCCATCATCACATCCAGCACCACCAAAGACTCGACCAGGCTTAAAGACAACCACCCAGACAACAGTAATACAGGTTACTGTTGCTTTAACCCCAGGCAGGTCATTAAAAGAAATGGGTAAAACAGGATATAGATGCCTGGAAGCTGCACTGATCTGTACACAAAATACAATCCAACAAAATCAAACTTTCACTTTAGGCAAAATTTTAGCTCAACTTCTCTTGCAAAAACAAGTTATCAAAAACGACCAGTGGTCCACCTGCAGTGACCACATCTCACGCTCCACTCACACTGGATGTCACTGACCCAGCCACTCACCTGATTATGCTTCTATAAATATGCTTGCTGTCCATCTCTCTGTAATGACATGAAAACTGTGCTGTAGGCAAAATCTCTTCCTCTCCACAAATTGTCTATCATCTTCAGATCTTCAATTACAGTATACTAAATATATTGCATATACAAAATACATTATGTTGTCCCAGGGCTCCACTTACTCTCCATTCCCCACTGCATACTTCAGAGCATGTATATTAATCTTTACTTTGGATATCAGGTGTGGTTTAGTAATGATTAAAATGTGGTTTATATGGTAACACTGGGACCTAACAGAACCAATGGATTAAGTACAAATCCTTGTTTCAGCACACGTTATTATATTTAGCGCTAAACCCATAGTCACATAGCGCCTCGGAAATGGAAGGTCATATGGGTCTATCCAAAGAGGAGGAAAAATCCATTCCTTGTACCAAGAGCCCCTCACCAGCATCAAGGAATCTTATGTGAGCGGGACATAAGCCTGAGAGTTACAGGCGTGAAAATGCCACCTAACTTATCACCCCATATATGTAACATGCAAGTCTGAGAGATAGTAGTCTGTAACATAAATAAAATGTAATAATTCTAATTTTAAATGCTTTTATTAAAATCTCAACAGTTTAAAATAAATGGTGAGTTTATTTAGTTTGTAATTTCCTTAATATTTCAACATTTACATATTCTGACACAATACTCTCCACGAATACCGACACCAAAATAAATATTTCCTAAATTGTCATAAACTTTTTTGTCAATAATTATCAGTTTAATATGGTCTCTATGGGCAGTGGGACAAGAACCAAAGTTACCTTGTACTTCCATAATGTAGGTTTCCAAACTATTACTAGGACTAAATGTACTCTAGCATAGGGGAATCTATTACTTTTGAAAAGTTTTATGTATTGATGCTAATAAACTATTAATAACTAAATAATGATGTTATGTGACCAGAATGTATATCTTACAATATACTTTACTACATTACTCTGTCATATAGATGTAGTGAACAATTATATTCAATCAATGGAAAGATTCTTTGAGCCAACCAAAGAAAATAAAATCTCCATACTGTTCAACCTGTAACAGTCATTTTATCCAATGACATCAACCAAATAAGTGAACACATCCAACTATTGAACATTTGTACAATTGAGAAGTCTTCAGACAATCAATCAGAAGTTTGCTGTTGTATCTGGTGTCCAGCCTCTGCTGCAACACTGCACTGAATGAATAACCGACAGTCGTTATCACCGGTGATTGGCAGTCGTGGATTCCAGTCTACCCTCATTGCTGCAGGAAAAAACTATCATTACACAGGTACATGTGAAAAAAATCAAGAGCATATTAATGAGTTTGTAAAGAAACTTATGAGGCCCCTTAACCTGATATCTCATTCCTAGTAAGATTGTCCCAATCCTGAAATGAGTTTCTCCATGCAAAGTTTCTAATAAATTTTTCCTATAAATTTTACCCACATCAGAAATTTAACAACAACAACAGTGTTTCTTTTTTTCGGGTCACCTTGCCTTCATGGCCAGCGTTAAGAAAAAAAATTAAATTGGTTAAAATCTTTTTTTCTCTTTTGTTTTCCACCCTGCCAGGGAACTGCCCAGGGCCAGCAGGAGGCCTTAATTAAGGAGTGTCAGAGAATGCAAGCATGTTTTATTAGGTAACTTAACCCACGATCAATATAATTTCTAATAATCTGTTAAAAATCATACTGACAGACCAGTGTACAAAACTTTAATATATTAACTCACACAATATACTAGTGATTAATGTTGGTGCTATGCCTAAACATAATTCTCGTAATAAAATATCTGGTGTTCATTCTTATATCACTCTCAATGCAGGAGATAATGTTTATATTTCTTTAACACACCGGTCATCTCCCACTGAAGTATAAATACATAAGCCTCATACAGTACCCAGGGAATAGGAGGTAATTGTGTTTGATCCAAGAAAAGGGAGAGTACTCACAATTCCTTGGATCCAGAACCCTTTACCAGTCATAGTGGACAGTGACAGTCATGGCACTATAGAGGATTAAAAACAGCATACCGAGGGGACGTGTAAAATGACTTGCCATTATTTATGTTGTACAATGAAGTAGGTTAATAGAGAATTTAAGTCACAACAATTTACAAAAACCCTAAATTTGAAGGACACCTTAGACTGGTATTCATTTGGCTTAACCTGTATTCTCATTTGATATTAGGATGGTGAAATCAAGATCCATTTACAATCATCAAGGTGCCTCTCCCTAGAAAGGTGCAGATTCTCTTAAGATTTCTGACTTGTCCAAGTACTTAAAACTCAAGAAGAAATTCCTAAAGCATTACCAGATTTCCAAATACCAGTACAGTACTTGTTTTGCTATCATTAAGTTAAGATGGTTTCTCTTACTCACTGTGTAACAAAGTGAAACAGTGAGGATTGTCTAAGTGCAAATAATTGAATTAAAGGGGAGAAAACAGGAAAAACACACACTGGTAGGTTATAGTAAACAAAAACAAAGAATAGGAAAACCATCAATTAGAGGGCATTACCTCATCTGAGATTAAAGAACACAAGCTTGCCCAATCTAGGTAGTAGGTTGGTAGACAGCATCCGCCCAGGGAGGTACTACCGTCCTGCCAAGTGAGTGTAAACCAAAAGCTTGTAATTGTTTTACATGATGGTAGGATTGCTGGTGTCTTCTTTCTGTCTCATAATCATGCAAGATTTCAGGTGTCTTGTTACTTCTACTTACACTTAGGTCACACTACACATTCATGTACAAGCATATACACACCCCTCTGGGTTTTCTTCTATTTTCTTACTAGTTCTTCTTATTTCCTCTTATCTCCATGGAGAAGTGGAACAGAATTCTTCCTCCGTAAGCCATGCGTGTCGTAAGAGTCGACTAAAATGCCGGGAGCAAGGGGCTAGTAACCCCTTCTACTGTATATATTACTAAAGTTAAAAAGAGAAACTTTTGTTTTTCTCTTTGGGCCACCCCACCTTGGTGGGAAACAGCCGACTTGTTGAAAGAAGAAGAAGAAGCTTGCCCAAGAACAAAAGAGCATGACTTTCCCTGAGAAGCAAAGAGCATGACCTTACCTGAGAACCGAAGGGTCCACTGTGATCGTCAGTTCTATGAACTGGATAATTCTCCAAGTCTAGTGTGAGCACTTTGCTGATCAGACACTCACCAGGCTGTGGAGTAATGCTAAGCTGTAGCTGCTTATAGTACATATTTTAAAAACACCTATCCTAAAATTTCATTCAAGCATGGTACCCTTTACAAATTTTATTAATTTTTTTAAACTCAATGGTTGTTACTGCATTTATTATTATTATTATTATTATTATTATTATACTGTATTATAATCACTAAATCCTATTATTGTACAAGTGCAATACCAGCAAGGGACTAAAATACAAGTACTTACATCAGGACAAATTCCAACAAGAGCATCAGCATTTTGGTAAAACTCTTCTTTCAGTGAGATGACAATAGTTTGCAAGTGTGCCTTCATCTCCACAATATATGATGCAACCTTGCCAATGTTGGTGTTATCTAAGGCTGCATCAATCTCATCCAAGACAAAGAACGGAGCAGGCTGATAGCTGTCGGAAAGATAATTATCAAATGCTATGTTACACTCCACAATGAGAAAACAGCATATCTATTACACAAGACCTCTAACTACTACACATTAATTATTGGTAAATTTAAGGGAAAGTGCTAAATTAATACAGGTTATACAAAGCCTGGAAATAAGGGTTAATCTCAACTGAGTGGGCAGCTTTAATTTCATGGACTAAGAGTTCGTCACTAGTACCAAGGCAGTCCTTTTCTTTGAAGGGTACTAGATAGTAAACTATTCCTGATAATCTACTCATTTTCCAGTTGCATGGGGTGAGGAAGCACCAGCCATAAAAAGATAGAGAATCACATTGATACAAATATATTAAAAAAAATTCTCCCTCTGTAGCATATTGAATGCTAACTGAAGGTGAAGAGTGGCTGTGAGAGAAAGGTTTTTATCCTGCAATTAGTGAACAGAAGATTGAACCTCAAACACTCCTTATACCCATACTGTATCTCATATGCTGTTTGTCTATACAATGGCACCATCCATTAAAATTAATCTAGCTAGTATATAACCTCAGAAATTTCGAGGGTGGTAAGTTAGGGAACGATGAAAGTTGCTGAGAATGGATAGCAATGAAGGTCGACTATTAAGAGTTCATGGATTATATAAGAAGACTGAAGTGAATGGAGGTTTCATCTGCAGCGATGGCAGATGAATGAGGAAAAAGAATGAAGTATGGAGACTTAAAGGATCTCTATAAAGTTAAAAAAACAGTAAAGTCACTTATTCAATGTAAATGGTTTAGAAAACTGACAAGTTGAAGAATGAAACACTTGTGTAATATTTGGGAATCTTTACTGAGGAAATGTGTCGCCAGCTAATGGCTTCTTCAGTCTAATACAGGAAGATGAGAAGGAGTTTGAGGTAATCAGTCCCTCAGCCTGGAGTTGATGTGGTCAGGCCATAAATCTTTTCTCAAGATTGATGGATTGAATACATCAACAACAGTGTCATATTCTTCAGAGCCACTCATACCTGTGGATACCGAAGAGAAGTGCCAAAGCAGCTATGGTCTTCTCTCCACCAGATAAATTTGACATAGGTTGGAACCTCTTGCCTGGAGCAACACAGTTATAGTTGATGCCATCAAGGTAAGGTTCTTCTGGATTCTCAGGTCCCAAAAATGCTTGAGCAGAGGGATTTTTGGCTAGTGCCTACAAGGAAGAAAATTTATAAGTGCCCAAACCAATAAATTATGGTTGAAATATTGAAAACATGTATTAAGCCATTATTTGTTTTAAGTATTCATGAAATCTTTCAAGAGTTATATTTAGGAAAGCCAAAAAAAGATCTTGTTCTAGGAGTGAATACCAGATAAGCACAGGCTGGTGTGAAGATATATAGTTTCGGTAAGATTTAGACAGGGCTAAATGACCTCATTAGATGTTCTGCTATATCTACAAAATACTTCTTTCACAAACTTCCCTCAAAATAAATGGGAGACAGCTAGTGTGTTGAAAACACACTGGCCGTCTCCCACTGAGGCAGGGTGACCTGAAAAAGTAGAAACAAAGATTTCCTACTTTTTACATTTAGTAATTTATACAGAAGGGGTTACTAGCCTCTTGCTCCCGGCATTTTAGTCACCTCTTACAACAAGCATGGCTTACGAAGGAAGGATTCTTTTCCACTTCTTCATACTGTATTAAAATAAAAACAAGCTCCTTTCTTTACCTTGTAAATGCCATCAATTTCATTGGATACGTGTTCGAAGAATGACATGAACCGGTCATATCGCTCTTTCTTTGCTCTCTCAAACGCCTGCTTGGCCTTCTTGGCACGTTTGCGAGCACTGTCAAATTCAGAATTTGTTTCTTGAAGTTTTTCTCTTGCCAGGTCCAGCTTTTGCATTGCCTTCATGTTCGGTGCCTACACCACACACATCAAGGTATAATAATTAAGAAAATTACATATTTATTAAGTACTGTAATAAATCAATAACAATTTTTTTTTAAACAGAGCAGAAATATTAAAATTATTCCTCATCCTGTCAGTAATTTTAAAGAACATTATATATTGCGTAAAACAATCTATTATACTTTCATAACCTATATAATGTTTAATATTGCACGTTGGGCAGTGTGGTTTAATTATTACGGAAAACAAAATATATATATAAAAAAAGGTCATTTTCTAAGATTTTCCAGAGAAAATTGTTTCATTAAACTATAAAACATCTTTACCAACATCAAGTTACCTGAATACGTTGTATGGTGTTCATGAGTTCATTGATGTGCTTTTGCATGCGCTTTTCAGCTTTATGTACATCTTCTGAATCGTCCAGCTCCTTCTGGTTCTCAGAGAGAGACGAGTAGTCCAACACAATACGTGCCTCCTTCTCATACATCACCTGTAATGTCATCATAATAATTATTATATAATCCACAAAGAACCAATAAACCCATATAGGCCATTACTCTTTGTCTGTACCATAGGGCCAGCACCAGATGAGCCTGGCCCATGGCCAGGCTCCGGAAGTAGAAAGACTCCCTCGAAACTCATCAAAGGTATATCCATATAATCCATAACTGTTACACAGTGTCACACAGTATCTAGGGAATGGGAGGGGTAGGAGGCAAGCAGGTCTGATCCAACGATAAGGAAACACATGCAATTATCACATATAAACACCTACATTTTTATCAGCATATTCAGGAATGAATATTATTAACAGAATGACAGCACCATCCTAAACATTCATAATAAACATTAGCCCAATCCCTCCCTAACCATTGGGTAAGGAGCTTCTTGTCCACTGTATACACAAGTATCATAGGAAAACAAAAGGTAAAGACAGTCACCAAGAACAGAATATCGTTACCCATACATTTCTACTAATACCTGCTGCCCCTCTGTCAGTTAATTAATACCAAATTTATTTGAGTGTAAGGTGTGCCTGCAAGCTCATTTTTTGGATTGCAGTCTTACACAGTTGTGGTATTAAGGCAATACGACCTCTCAGCACCTGCTGCTCATACTGATGAATTGTGTAACAACAGTGCACAGCCATTCTCTGGTGCCTATGCTGGGCCCTGTAATGCTATCACCAACAACCTGATTAATTAGGATATCAACCAGAAGGCTTGGTCTCTAACAAGACCATGGGGGGAAGGTGGGGGGGGGAGAGGCAAGCACTTCCAGTCGAGCACTTCAGCATCTGGTAACAAAAGCACCAAATGCTTGGCATTGCCTGACCTGTACCTGACCCTGTATGTTCTATTTACAGCTGTCTCTGTGTGTTCCTTGTACGTATATATGATAAACCTGCATTAAGTGGTGAAACATAGCATAAATATTTTTCTTTTTTCAACAGTGGCTGTCTCCCACTGAGGCAGGTGACCTGAAAAATAAAAAAGTTTTTCTTCTTTTTACATGCAGTAATTTATACAGAAGAGGAGATTACTAGCCTTTGCTCCCGGCATTTTTGTTGCTTCTTATGACATGTGGCTTACGGAAGAAGGGTTCTTTTCCACTTTCCCATGGAGAAATAAAAAGTTCTTTACAATGTCTTTCTAACACCAGTATCAGAAACAAAGTGTAAATGATTCCCATAACTTGTCAATAACATGACAAACAATGACTTATACATACAAGAGGTGCAGTCTTGGTATGAGAGTGGAGAGGACAATCATTTCATAGTCTTAAAAACTGCTAACCTGAGTGTTGAGTCCAGAGGAGTACTCCAATGTGGACTCTCCTGATTCCCGCCCTTCATTCTCAATGTCTTCCATGTTTCCTCGAGTCATGGGCACCAAGATGTCGTCCATCTTGCACTGCTTCAAAATTGAGTGTCTGCACACCAAGAAATACAGCTACACATTAGAAGATAATTGCTATATAGTCGTAATAACGCGACTGTGAACAAACCACGGAACAAGTGGGGTAAGCCACTTGGCCAGCTGGTCGAGTGGTTTACACAGTGGCCTGGAATTTTAAGACTCACTCACCATGGTTCAAACCCACCCATTCCACTGTTTGTTGTATAATTTTATATCAAGTGAACAAAAAAGTTACAATACACTGTCTAGAAGATGAGGAAACTTTATATGGCTTGTCTGTCAATCCTGAGCCATTATAGTTATGACTGGTGTGACTTGATAATGAA
This sequence comes from Cherax destructor, assembly GCA_009830355.1. Taxonomy (NCBI): domain Eukaryota; kingdom Metazoa; phylum Arthropoda; class Malacostraca; order Decapoda; family Parastacidae; genus Cherax; species Cherax destructor. The sequence goes on along the minus strand of WNWK01003480.1, from coordinate 96,109 downwards.
CCACAATGGACCAAACAATCACCTTGCAAACACAAATAGTCATCTCCTTGCAAACTAAAATAGTTATTCACTAACCTTTCTCCTTTCTTTTGTTCTGTCTTGTGCTCAATGGAATTGATTTGTTTCTGAATACTCTGTATGTCCTTAGCAATGGCTCCTACTTCTCGACGAGCCTTGCCAATCTCGTCATCCATCTCATCACATTCTGATTTCTTAGCTAATTTCTCAGATCGCTTCTTCTCCAGATCTCTCATAGATTTGTCAATCTCTCCCATCTGTTAAGGTGAAATATGATTTTAAAACATACACAAAAATTAATGTATACAGTATTAAGTGTTGTACTATTTTTTTTACCAACAAACCGGCCGTATCCCACCAATAATAAGGTATACAGGAGAAGGAGAAGGGGGTTACTAGCTCCTTGCTCTCGGCATTTTAGTCATCTCTTACAACACTCATGACTTACGAAGGAAGAATTCTGTTCCACTTCCCCAAGGAGGTAAGAGAAAATAAACAAGAGGAAGAACTAGTAAGAAAATAGAAGAAAACCCAGAGGGGTGTGTATATATATATATATGCTGTCGTATCTAAGTGCCTCTGCAAAGACAGTGATTATGTATGAGTGTGGTGAAAGTGTTGAATGATGATGAAAGTATTTTCTTTTTGGGGATTTTCTTTTTTTGGGTCACCCTGCCTCGGTGGGAGACGGCCGACTTGTTGAAGCAAAAAAAAAAAAAAAAAAAAAAAAAAAAAAAAATGCATGTGTAGTGTGACCTAAGTGTAAGTAGCAAAACGTACCTGAAACCTTGCCTGTTTATTGTACTGATACAGTATTTAAAAAAAAAATCCATCAAATTATGTACAAACCTAGATGACAAGTTTAATTTTATTATGGGAACATTCTGACAATAACACTCCCAGGGATCTTTAAACTAGAGTACAGTGGACCCCCGAGTTTCGTAAAAACTTCACTCCTGAAATCTGCTCAAGTGCCATTACCGAACGAATTTACTCCCTTAAGGAAAAATTTCACGTAAGTTAGTCTATTTCAGACCCCCAAAAATACACTTCCACAAGAACTTACAAAATTATACTTACATAATTGCACGATTTCCGGGGTATTCGTTAACCGAGGGTCCACTGTACTGTACTATATTATAACAACTCTTAATCTGTTGAGAGTTAATGTCAATCAACTCTCACATATTTAAAATAAATTTTGATTAACTTTTGTACAGTAAGCCTCCTTAAAAATTGACATCGCATGCTGAGATTTCTTGTGAATGAGATTGAAAAAATGCAGTTTTAAAAATTATTATTATTACAGTATTATCATAACTGGGAGATGGCTATCGGGATAAAAAAAATATAATATTCATGGGGAAGTGGTGAACCTGTAGTGGTCATACATTGCCTGGAAATTGGGTAATAATCAGATCTGTACTAAATGAGGGCAACTCCAATTCCTTGGATCAAGAGTCCATCAGCACCATCAAGGTACTCTGCTAAACATTAACACTAAGCTGTACCATTAGCCCACCTGCTTCAGCTCTGCCTGTTTGGCCTGCTCCAGAGCATCCTCATCATCCTGTACAGCACGCTCCCATCTTGCCACATTGCTCTGCGTGTCTCGCGATTTCTCAAATTCTAACTGGTTTAATATACGGTTCTTTTGTTTCTCAAATTCTAAGCGACGGTTGGCACGGTCAGTCTGTGCCTGCAACTCCCTCTCTTCGTACTGACGAATATTAGAAACGCCGATGGATTTACAAAATTCGGCAAAGACGACGTCTTCTACGGTGTTCATCTTCTCCTTGACGTCACTCATGAGAGCCTCACGTTCTGACATGGTTTTCTCTATGTCATGCAGCTGCGGCTCAAAGGTATTCAGCTCAGCTTTATGTTTGTCCAATTCTTTTTGTAACTGTGCAATCTGCTTCTCTGTAGTCTCCTTGTCAGTCTTTGAATACTTTAGTCGCGTTTCAATGCCACGGACCTGAGATTCGACTGTGTTAAGCTCGGACTCCTTTCGTGACTTCTTCATGGCTTCTCTTAGTTCCTCAGATAACTTCTCCTTAGAGGACTTTAGGTTAGATAGATGCTTTTCATCCCATCTCTTGGCTTTTCTTGCCAAATCCAAACTACCCCCAGAGATAATGCCAGATTTGGAGAAGAATGTACCATCCAGAGCAACAGCATCATATCTGTGTCCATCCTCCATCTCATACGCCACCTTTGAGGCATCTTCAGGGGTTTCACACACCAGTGCATTATTTGTGGCAAACAAAACGGCTCGCTTGATCTCCGGTGGGTCGTACTGCAAAACATCATAAAGGAGTTTGACATTTCTTGGGTCTTTTATATTCCTTAGCCTTTCCTTCAGAGGCTTGGCTTGAATGTAATCCAGGGGAAGGAATGTCTCTGGGTCAAGCATCTGGTCCTTCAGGTATTGCACGCACTGCCGCGCTGTCTTCTCTGTGTCAACAACTATGGCCTCCATATACTTGCCAAGGACCTTTGTGATGGCTACATTATATCTGTTAGAAACAAAGAAAATAATTCATTATCTTATTCATGTCAAATGTTAAAATACTTATGTGAAAGCCTCACATATATAGTGCGGCTAAAACTCTTACTTGTTAATTTTGAAATCCATTTACTCAAGTACTATGTGATCATAAGCCAGTGTTAAAAATCTTTGTGATGATTTGAAGCCTTTAATACATACTTAATGATAGCTATATAACAAGTCTTATATAAAGTATCTCATTTTTCCAATCTTTCTTCTTCTTTCAACAAATCGGCCGTTTCCCACCAAGGCAGGGTGGCCAAAGGAAAAAAAGTTTCTTTTAACTTTAATTGTTACAGAAGGGCTATATTGCTCCACTTTTTGTGACTCGACCACGCATGGCTACGGAGGAAAATTCTGTCACTTCCCAATTTGATAGAGGAAATGAAGAACTAGTAGAAAATGAAGAAAACCTAAGTGTACATATATATATATATATATATATATATATATCTTCTTCTTTCAACACGTCGGCCGTTTCCCACCAAGGCGGGGTGGCCCAAAAGGAAAAACGAAAGTTTCTCCTTTTACAATTAGTAATATACACAGAAGAAGGGGTTACTAGCCCCTTGCTCCCGGCATTTTAATCGCCTCTTAGGACACGCATGGCTTACGGAGGAAGAATTCTGTTCCACTTCCCCATGGAGATAAGAGGAAATAAGAACAAGAACTAGTAAGAAAATAGAAGAAAACCCAGAGGGGTGTGTATATATACAGTGGTACCCCGACTTACGATATTTTTTCATTCCAGAATGCTGTTCAAGTGCCATTACCAAACGAATTTATCCCCATAAGGAATGATGTAAAATAGACTAGTCCTTTTAGACCCCCAAAATTACACTTACAAAAGCATTTAAAAAAATAAACTTACATAAAAGGGTGAGTTTGGGGACCATCGTAAGTCGGGGTACCACTGTATATTCTTGTACATGAATGTGTAGTGTGACCTAAGTGTAAGTAGAAGTAGCAAGATATACCTGAAATCTTGCAAGTTTATGAGACAGAAAAAAAAAGACACCAGCAATCCTACCATCATGTAAAACAATTACAGGCTTTCGTTTTACACTCGCTTGGCAGGAATTTTTCAAATCATAAAAATATAAATACTGTACAATAATGGTATAGAAAATGGTTTAACAAGACATAACATACCAAGAGATACATTCTAAAGTTAGTGATAAGCATCTAAATTTCAAAGAAAAATTATTTACTCTAACAATGGTGGAAGTCATTCATAACAAGAAAAAATGAAATATTTATATTTGAAGAAGTGCAGGAATTAGCACTAAAGTATCATCAGTATAAGTTAACCCTTTTGGGGTTTTGGTCGTACTAGTACGTTTTATGCCCTGGGGTTATTGACGTACTAGTACGCCTAAATTCTAGCGCCCTCAAATCAAGCAGAAACAGGCTGTTAGGCCTAGATGTGATAGAATGGGTCTGTGCGGTCAGTGTGCGCATTATAAAAAAATTCCTGCACCACACAGTGCATAATGAGGAAAAAAAAAACTGACCGTGTTTTTGGTTTAAAACAGCGACTTTGCAGTCTATTTTCGTATGGTATTTATGCTTATATTCTCGTTTTCTTAGTCTCATTTTATAGAATAGATGATATATTACAGAAATAGAGATAATTTTGACTGGTTTCACGATGACAAGTATACCTCGAAACTGAGCGCAAAGTAGCAAAAATGTTCGATTTTGGCCGATGTTCAAGAGTAAACAAATCACACCATGCGTCCAATACACATCAACTGGAGTCTAATATTCTTGCACAAGTGCACTGATATTATTTATACCCTTTTTACAATGATGCAGTTATATACATAACAGTAAATCTTCTATTTTTTGTGAGAATAAAAATTCAAAATGGAAAGCAAAAGTAATGTAAGAGGGGCCTGGAGGCGTGACTAATGAACAGAGATGTTATTTTAGTGCCAGGAATGTCTGCCTTGTTTATTATGGACCCTATTTTGAAATTGGCATCGTTTGAAATTTGTGTGAAATTGGCCAAATTGCCATTTTCTGACCACTATTTTGGGTAGTTGAAATTGGTAAATAGGCAGTTTCTTGTACTCAATTGATAGAAGAAATGGAGTTCTAGCGAAATAGCTATAATTTTAGTAGACTGAAACATTGGAATTTGCCGAAAATAGGGTTCAAAGTGGGCGAAATCGCCAATGCGTAAATGTCATGGATACCGCTAACTTCGCGAAAGCATAATTCCGTTAGTTTTCGATCAAATTTTATAATTTTTGTGGCGTTATGATCGGAAAAAGATTCTCTATCATTTCATAAGATTTTTTTTTTTTTTGAAATTCGTGGACCCTGAGAACGAGTTTCAGAGAGACCCCTTGGACCCCCAAAGGGTTAAATGGTAAGACAATTTTGGTCACTGTTATCGACACATTCAGGAAAAGTAATGTTATATACAGAACAATAATGACAATATTTTACACACCTCTTGTGAATAGGTTGACACATGTTGATCATGCGGTCATATACCCCAGAGTACAGTTGCTTGAAATTCTCCACAATTTCCTGCTTCTTTTTTCGCCGAGAATCTTCGTGTTTGTCGACCCGTGCATCTCCCAACTGTTCTGTCACGTTCTCCAGCTGTTCTTGAAGCTGCGTGATTCTCTCCTTGCTGTACCCAACATCTGATACCAATTCCTGATGAAATACACAAACAAATGTAAAGTGAAGAGCACTTTCAAGGGCACTCCTTTAAATAAGGTAACAAAGACATGTGAAACAGTAAAGCAGTGTTGTTAAAATAAGGGGTTATGCTGTTTCATGTATCTTTCTCATCTACCTGTTGGCCTGTTGCTTCTTTAAACTCAATATAGAATCACTCCATCCAAACAAATTAATACCAATAGACCCCTGTCTGTCTTCAAGAGGGAGCTGGACAGATACCTAATCAGTACCCTATCAGCAGGGATGTGGTTCGTACGGTGGACTACATGAGGCAAGCAGTAACATCCTGGTTGATCAGGCTCGGATCCACTGGGAGGCCTGGTTAAGGATCAAGGGGTCGGGGTGTTGACCCCCGGAACACCCTCTAGATCAGGGGTGGGCAAACTTCTAAAGCCAACAACTGGGAACTGTACGGATAATGTTTGTGTAACAGCTCGTGTTTTCAACAGAGGAAAATAAACAAAGTTTTGCTCATTCAGCTGCATATACACGAGTATATGACTTGATCTCAGCGGGCCGCATGAAAACCTTTGGTGGGCCGCAGTTTGCCCACCCCTGCTCTAGGTAGACCACTCCACTAACAGTTTTAACCCTTTGACTGTTTCGGTCGTATATATACGTCTTACGAGCCAATGTTTCGGACGTATTTATACGCCTTAATTCTAGTGGCCTCAAATCTAGCAGGCCCACATGTGAGAGAATGGGTCTGTGTGGTCAGTGTGCGCAGCATAAAAAAAATCGGGCAGCCAGTTGTGCATTGTGGGAACACCATTTCAGTAGTCCTTGTTCAGCATGCCTAGCGGTAAGAATTATCTGACTCCTTGGCACATCTGGGACTCTTCTCTTCCTCAATGATAGCTCTAACACAGATGGAAGTGTCTCTGAAGATAAATTTCATGGTTTTGACTAGTTTGTGACCGAAAGCAATGCCCAGGATACCAGAAGGAAGGAAGGAAGGAAGAAATAAAGAAAGTAAGGAAGAGATGTGAGGAAGGAATGAAGGAAAGAAGAGATGAGAGGAAGGAAGGAAGGAAAGAGATGAGAGGAAGGAAGGAAAGGAGAAGTAAGGAAGGAGGAAAGGAAGAAGGAAGGAAGTAAGAAAGAAAGAAAGAGAAAGGAAGGAAGGAAGGAAGAGATGAGAGGAAGGAAGGAACAAAAGAAGTAAGAAAGGAAGGAAGAAATAAAGGAAGGAATGAAGGAAGAAAGGAAGGAAGGCAGGAAGGAAGAGATGAGAGGAAGGAAATATGTAAGAAAGGAAGGCAGAAAGGAATGAAGGAAGAAAGGAAGCTAGGAAGGTAGGTATGAAGGAAAGGAAGGAGGTTGTGGGGAAGTAGACATGGGTCCCCTTTTGTGTTGACAGGTTGACAGGCAGTGTGGGGGTGGTGAGTAATGGTATAATATGTCATTTTGACAGCTGCCTTACCCTGACTCAGCAAATTTAGATGTCCACACACACACATACACACACACATAGCTTGGAGCTTTGAAGTGCTAATTGCAGTTGATGGAAAGTGTCCAGTCATTATATATGTGTATATATATTATAGAACAATAGTAAGGCCTGGTCACAGACCGGGCCGCAGGGGCGTTGACCCATGGAATTCTCTCCAGGTCTCCAGGTAATAAAAAATTTTTTATTGTTGGTTGGTGTAAACAAGTTTTGTAAACAATATAATGATACTAATGTTTGTGCGATTATTGTGTTGCATACAATGAGTGTATATATATATATACATTGCACCTTACTTTGGTCTCACAGGCCACATCTTTCTTTTCTTTCAACACGTCGGCCATTTCCCACCGAGGCAGGGTGGCCCAAAAGGAAAAATGAAAGTTTCTCCTTTTACATTTAGTACTGTAATATATTCAGGAGAAGGGGTTACTAGCCCCTTGCTCCCATATTATTATTTGCGACCACTGTCAGCCTCAGAGTTATCTCTAAGTTACCAGATCTTGCCACGTGGAGGCCAGTGGTTCATCTTTAAGGCCACATAAGTTATGTAAAAAAATAAAATAGTGAAAGAAACAAGAAACCTACGAAAGGAAGTAAACCAAAGTTTACCGGGTGAGTGGCATTCGCCGATGTTGCCATACGCGGTTCATTTGTTGCCAACTTTGCACCTCTATATCTTGGTAAGTACTGATCGCAAAAATTTTTTTTGGGGATTTAAATAATCAGAAAAATAATCTTAACATTTTGATAAGAAAAAATAATTTTTTTTTTCAAATATTTCCCGACATAGAATGACAGTTTCAGAGAGGGGCCTCCGACAGTCAAAGGGTTAAAATATTATTATTAATGATTTCTGGAATCAGTTCCCACAACCTGGTCTCAGACCAAGCCTCTTAAAATGTTAAGGAAATAAATACTGCAAGAATATCTTATACTACTATTAATCCTTAAACTGTCCACACGTAGATATACGTTCACGTGCGTAGCTGACCGAACGTAGAGCTACGTTTTATTTGTATTCCTTCAAATTTAGTGCGATAGGCCTGAGTCGCCTAGACAAGAGAGAATGGGTCTGCGCCCTCAGTGTGCGCAGTAATAAAAAAATCTGGGACCACTTAGTACCTTGTGGGAGCACCAGTTCGATTGAGTGCCAGCTAGAGCAAATAGTGTGGCAAACACCAGGGATTCAATGATGTTATGTCGCATTAACACTCCCCTTATAAGGTTAGATAATTACATGAGTGGCTGTGGGTGGGTGTGAGTTGGACCTGACTAGCTTGTGCTACTAGGTCTGATGCCATGCTCCTTCCTTCAGAGGATGTGACCTGACTAGGTGGGTCATTGGTCTAAGTTGGGGGGGTGACATGGACCTGCCTTGCATGGGCCAGTAGGCCTGCTGCAGTGTTCCTTCTTTCTTATGTTCTTATGTATTCGGCAGGCTGGCTGGCTTTGGCTGTCTCTGGCTGTCTCTCTATCTGTCTATATCTTTGTCTGTCTATACGTATATCTATCTATATCTTTTTTTTTTTCAATAAGTCGGCCATCTCCCACCGAGGCAGGGTGACCCAAAAAGAAAGAAAATCCCCAAAAAGAAAATACTTTCATCATCATTCAACACTTTCACCACACTCATACATAATCACTGTCTTTGCAGAGGAGCTCAGATACGACAGCTGAGAATAGTCCCTCCCAGCTGTCACTATCTCAGACCCCTCCTTTAAAGTGCAGGCATTGTACTTCATATTTCCAGGACTCAAGTCCAACTAAATCAATTAACTGGTTTCCCTGAATCCCTTCACAAAATGTTACCCTGCTCACACTCCAACAGATCGTCATGTCCCAAAAACCATTCGTCTCCATTCAATACTTCGTATATATTTGTAGACAATAGTAAATGACCAAGGAAGGTGAAACTGTTCACCTGTTGGTGTGATTGTGACTATTTGAGTACTATTTCAGTACATAATATTAGTGTTAGAACAAAGATTGGCTATGAAATCACAAGAACTATTGTAAATTGTAATTATCAGAACATAAAAATTATATAAATTAAAATAAAAACTAGAAAAAAAAGTATATCGGCATTACTTCTGCAAGCGGCAGGACTTGATGTTGCCGTCAGGTGAGCCTCCAGTACCAAATTGGCGGGCTTATATCTCGGTAAGTACTGGCCCCCCAAAAATTTTTTTTAGCCTATCCTGTTTATAAAAATGTGCTCTTCATTTAAAAAAAAATGATTTTTTTCTTTTCAAAATATTCGGTCAGCTACGCGAGTGAACGTATATCTACGTGTGGACAGTTTAAGGGTTAAGAAACTCACAATTTACCAAGCATCTTACATGTCCATGGAAGAGAAAAAACACTAGCAATAATGTCAGTGCAATAAAAGTCAATCCCTTAAAGCTTTTTCTTTTTTTAACACCCTGGCAGTCTCCCATCGAGGTAAAAAGAAACACTTTCACCATCATTCACACTATTACTGTCTTGCCAGAGGTGCGAAGATATGAGAGTTCAAGCAGTGGAAGAAAAGTACCTGTCTTAGCCTCTTCTGATCCTCCAGCGATGCTTCAGACTGACGGATATGCTCCATTAACTTCTCTACCCTCTTCTGTGCCTCATCCAGCTCGTGACCTTTTTGTCGCAGTCGGTTCTCTATTTCAGCCGTGCGTCGCTGGGCATTATCTAGACGGTCTTGATCCGACTTCTGCTCACGGTTGATGGAGTCCAGCTCCTGCAGGTACTGGGCAGATTTGCGGGCTGCTGCATTCTTAAGTTTGTGATACTCTTTGACTTGCACCTCTTCTAGTTGCACACTTTTACCTATGAAGAATTTACAATAGGAAAATAAGACCTTTTTGTACACACAGTTGAAGACTGATGGGAAACCAAAAACTGAGGTGAAATGCAATAGTATGGCAGATTAAAGAGGTAAAATAAATGTTTAACAAGAGAAGAATATAATAAAAACAGAATGCTCCAAATGGTGGTGCCAAATGAAGGATATATGAGAAATACAGAACTTTAAATGCTTAAGAGCACAAAGGTAAAATGAAAGAGGACAATGAAAGAAATGAGTTTAGAATAAGATCAAATTAAATTATTAACAAATACTACTGATAAATAGTAACCCCTTCTCCTGTATAAATTACTAAATATAAAAAGAAATATTTTCTTTTTCTTTTTAGGCCACCCTGCCTTGGTGGGATACGGCCGGTTCATTGAAACAAAAAAAAATTATCCTATCAATAAATGTACCATAGAGTACATAGCATCGATACTGCACAATCATCAAGTTGAAATATCTTAAGTCAAACCATTGTAAAGCGAGAAGCACCTGTATAAATAATATCTACATACCTTGGCTCTCTGAATCTTGTGAGACTTGGTCTTCAAACTCAGCTCTTTTCTTCTCTACCTCCTGTAGTTCACTCTCCAGCTCTCTGATGTCATCCATGTGAGCATTGTGAGCTTTTATGGCTTGTGCAAGTGACTTGCGAGCTGAATCAGCCTTTTTTTGCATGTGAGTTACTCTCTCTTTAGCCTTTATGAATGTTGGTCGTTTTTTGTTGACATCCGATTCCTGCCACAAGAGCGTACCACATTAAACTCCACACAATTTAAACAAAAAAATACAAAGTAAAAGTAAATTAGAAAAAATCTACCTAAAGAAGAAATTATTCTGGAATACCACAAAAATGTTTTCTAAAATTAATTATTTACTTCATAAATCATGAATAGGTATATATACAATTATTCTCCATGTGATGAAAAATAAGCCTATATAGATGCTAAGTATGTAGATGCAAGGTAAATCACCTGATGTAAGGTTGCTTTGAATTCTTTCATAGTGGTCAAACTGAGCAAGGAGTGGTAGGGTATCAATAATTAAAAGCTATGTCAAGGAAATAAATACAAGGAGTGGTAGGGTATCAATAATTAAAAGCTATGTCAAGGAAATAAATACAAGGAGTGGTAGGGTATCAATAATTAAAAGCTATGTCAAGGAAATAAATACAAGGAGTGGTAGGGTATCAATAATTAAAAGCTATGTCAAGGAAATAAATACAAGGAGTGGTAGGGTATCAATAATTAAAAGTTAAGTGAAGGAAATAAACACAAGGAGTGGTAGGGAAACAATAATTAAAAGTTATATCATAAGGAAACAAATACAATTCAAATTCAATGTAAGAGTGGTAAATATATTGAACAAACTTAGAAACAATGCAGAGGAAGTAAACTAGGCAAAAAATAGTTATAACAAGACTTAATCACTTCAAGTGGTTGAGAGGCAGGACCTAGAGTTGGTGTTTACCCTTTTAAACTCAAATAAGCAATTCAAGACAGTGATAAAAGGATCCATGCTATTATTGCACTCATTAGCTCTCCATTACTTAAATATGCACCTATAAAAGGCCCACTGTTAAGAGATACACTCACTAGCTCTCTAATGTCCTGCTCCATTTTGGCCATTTCCCTGGATACTCGAGTGTGTTCTTTCTTCTTCTCTTTCAAGACTTCTTCTGCCTTTTCTTTCTTCTTCTCCACTTTCTCCAGGTCAGCTTGCTTTCTCCGTGACTCCTTCTTAAACTCAGCAATCTCTTTTTCATTGTGGTACAATCTGAACAGCTGCATTTCCATCTGCTTCTCTCCCTGTCAAGAAAATAAATGTTTCAGAAATACAGGGATAAAAATTTAATTACAGTACAAGCAATTATTAACACACGTATTTAGGACTCTCTGACCGCGGGTTCGAACCCCACCCGTGGTATGTGGTTTGTTTGCAATCGTGTCATTACGATTTCGTGAGTAATGATTAGATGGTATGTTAAGAACAATGAATATTGAAGCCAATTTACATTTAGTAATTTATACAGGAGAAGGGGTTACTAGCCCCTTACTCCTGTCATTTTAGTCGCTTTGTGACATGCATGGTGTATGGAGGAAGGATTCTTCTCCGCTTCCCATGGAGATCCAGTGTGTTAAAAAATATAATGCATTTGTACTATGCTGCATCTTCAATACTAAAAGAATCTTAACTCTCTTATCCAATCTTAGGATTGTGATAGGTTGCAACTGCTGTCCTAAATAACTAAAAAGGAGTTCTTGACCAACATAAATGCACTGTAACGCTAGATTACACGACCTTATAGTACTGTAAGAAGCAAGTTGGACAAGCACTGGGGGTCATCTCAACCCTAAACCTGTAGGGGATATACAGTGTCTGCACAATGTGGAGTCCGGCTTGATCCAAAGAAAGGAACGAATGCTCAAATTCTTTGAATCAAAATAATTATGTAAAAAAGATATACAAATTAACTCAAAATCTACAAATGAATAAAAATTATGACACTCATATAACCATACAATTATGTGTTATGTAAATGGTTTAGTAAAATTGACAGGTTGAAGACTGAGACACTTGAGCAATAACTGTCTCATTATTCAATTACAGCCTCTCCTCACTTAACGACGAAGTTCCGTTCCTAAGACAATGTCGGCAAATGAATTTGTCGCTACTTGAGGAGCATACTACGTATAATGGTATTGGGTTTGTGTCAACCACCTTTGATATTATTTTAATGTCACCTTTGCACCATTTATAACATTTCTGGTATATTTTTAAATGTTTATACAGTAGTGTACTGTATACAGTCTCTCCTCACTTAACGACATACTCGTTTACCGACAACTCGGAGTTACAACGGACTCTCCGACGAATAAAAAAAAAATTATGCCGAATGGGAAATTGGGTCATGCATCTCAATCTCCTTCTTACAGCCACTCGGTACACTAGCTTTTAGTCTCCAAGACTACATATTTGAACTTAATTGTGTACCCTATAGTAAATTCTCCAGGTATACAAGATAGAGGTGCAGCAGCACTTGTATAGGTTTCTTAGCTGACATTTGAAGCACTCCAAAGCGATTGTTATTATTACAAGAAATAAATCTTTATCTTTATTTATTATTATTATTATTATCACCATTACATACCTTGTTCACTGAGTTAATAATTTCTTAATTAAGCTGCCATGAGAGACAGAATGTAAACACACAGACGAACAAACCAGCTGATCCCTCTACTGTGAATTTCTTTTATACTTCTTCCATTTTTTTCTTGTTGTTTTTCCTCTTCCAAGTGCTGCTGCACTTATAACTCTATCTTGTACTATGGGGTGCACAATAGACTTGCAGCAGCACTTTGAAGAGGAAAAACAAGAGGAAAATGGAAGAAGTACAATGCAAATAAGTCACTATGTCTGACTTTTTTGGGTTATCCTGGGTTCCCTACACATATACCTGGAGAGAGTGAGTTCCAGGGGTCAACGCCCCTGCGGCCCGGTCTGTGACCAGGCCCCATGCTGCTATGTATGATAATCTATGTAACTGTATACCTGAATAAACTTACTTATTTACTTACTTAAAGTACACAGTAATCTTTACAGAGAAATAAAAAATCTTAATCTTAATCTTAAGGGATCAGCTGGTGTTCATCTGTGTGTTGACATTTTGTTTCTTGTGGCAGCTTAAGAAATTATTATACTCAGTGAACAAGGTATGTCGATGGTGATAATAATAATGATTTTTTTTTATTAACACATCGGCCGATTCCCACCAAGGCAGGGTGGCCCGAAAAAGAAAAACTTTCGTCATCATTCACTCCATCACTGTCTTGCCAGAGAGGTGCTTTACATTACAGTTATAAAACTATTAATAATAATAATACTAAAATATAATTAATAATCACTCTGGGGAGCTGTAAATGTCATACGTATTTTGTATAGGTTTGGTAGCTGACATTAAGCACTCCAGAGCGATTATTATTATTATTATCTTTATTATAATTATTAATTATTATTATTGTAAATTATTATAAATTATAATAATAATAATACCATCCTGCCAGGTGACTGTGAAACAGAAACCTGAAACTGTTTTACATGATGTCTTTTTTCTGTCTCAAAAACATGCAAGATTTCAGGTATGTCATGCTACTTCTACTTACACTTAGGTCACGCTACGCAAACATGTACACGTTTATGTATACACACTCATCTGAGTTTTATTTTATTTTATCTTAATAGTTCTTGTTCTTATTGCTTTTCCTTTCATATCCATGGGGAAGTGGAATAAGAATCTTTCCTCCGTAAGCCATGCGTGTTGTAAAAGTCAACTAAAATGCCGGGAACAATGAGCTAGTAACCCCTTTTCCTGTATAGCTTACTAAAAAGAAAAAGAAGAAAACCGTCAAAGTGGGATGTTTGAATGTGCGTGGATGTTGTGCGAATGATAAGAAAGAGATGATTGTAGATGTTATGAATGAAAAGAAGCTGGATGTACTGGCTTTAAGTGAGACAAAGCTGAAGGGGGTAGGAGAGTTTCAGTGGGGAGAAATAAATGGGATTAGGTCAGGGGTTTCAAATAGAGTTAGAGCTAAAGAAGGAGTGGCAATAATGTTGAATAATCAGTTATGGCAGGTAAAGAGGGAATATAAATGTATAAATTCAAGGATTATGTAGAGTAAAATAAAGGTTGGATGTGAAAAGTGGGTTATAGTAAGTGTTTATGCACCTGGAGAAGAGAGAAGTGTAGAGGAGAGAGAGATTTTGGAAAATGTTGAGTGAGTGTGTGGGAGTTTTGAACCAAGTGAGAGAGTAATTGTGGTTGGGGATCTTAATGCTAAAGTGGATAAAAATGTGGAGGAGTAGTAGGTAAATTTGGGGTGCCAGGGTAAATGTAAATGGGGAACCATTAATTGAGCTATGTGTACAAAGAGGTTTGGTAATAAGTAATACATATTTTATGACAAAGAGGATAAATAAATATACAAGGTATGATATAGCACGTAAGGAAAGTAGTTTGTTGGATTATGTATTGGTGGATAAAAGGTTGATGGGTAGGCTTCAGGATGTACATGTATATAGAGGGCAACAGATATATCAGATCATTATTTGGTTGTAGCTACAGTTAGAGTAAAAGGTAGATGGGACAAAAAGAAAATGGCAACAGCAAGTAAGAGAGAGGTAAAAGTGTATAAACTAAGGGAGGAGGAAGTTAGGGTGAGATATAAGCAACTATTGGCAGAAAGGTGGGCTAGTGCAAGTATGAGTAGTGGGGGGGTTGAAGAGAGTTGGGATAGTTTTAAAAATGCAGTATTAGAATGTGGGGCAGAAGTTTGTGGCTATAGGAGGGTGGGTGCAGGAGGAAAGAGGAGTGAGTGGTGGAATGAAGAAGTAAAGGGTGTGATAAAAGAGAAAAAGGTAGCTTATGAGAGGTTTTACAAAACAGAAGTGTTAATAGAAGAGCAGAGTATATGGAGAGTAAAAGAAAGGTGAAGAGAGTGGTGAGAGAGTGCAAAAGAAGAGCGGATGAAAGAATTGGAGAGGCTCTGTCAAGAAATTTTGCTGAAACAAGAAAAAATTTTGGAGTGAGAAAAACAAGGTAAGAAAGCCTAGGGAACAAATGGATTTGTCAGTTAAAAACAGAGTAGGGGAGTTAGTAGATGGGGAGCTGGAGGTATTGGGTAGATGGCGGAATATTTTGAGGAACTTTTAAATGTTGATGAAAAAAGGGAGGCGGTAATTTCATGTACTGGCCAGGGAGGTACAACATCGTTTAGGAGTGAAGAAGAGCAGGATGTGAGTGTGGGGGAGGTGCGTGAGGCATTACGTAGAATGAAAGGGGGTAAAGCAAATGGAATTGACGAAATCATGACAGAAATGTTAAAAGCAGGGGGGGGGATATAGTGCTGGAGTGGTTGGTAATTTTGTTTAATAAATGTATGAAAGAGGGGAAGGTACCTAGGGATTGGCAGAGAGCATGTATAGTTCCTTTATATAAAGGGAAGGGGGATAAAAGAGAGTGTAAAAATTATAGGGGAATAAGTTTACTGAGTATACCAGGTAAAGTGTATGGCAGGGTTATTATTGAAAGAATTAGAGGTAAGACAGAGAGTAGGATTGCAGATGAGCAAGGAGGCTTTAGAGTGGGTAGGGGATGTGTAGATCAAGTGTTTACAGTGAAGCATATATGTGAACAGTATTTAGATAAAGGTAGAGAAGTTTTTATTGCATTTATGGATTTAGAAAAGGCATATGATAGAGTGGATAGAGGAGCAATGTGGCAAATGTTGCAAGTGTATGGAATAGGAAGTAAGTTACTGAAGGCTGTAAAGAATTTTTATGAGGATAGTGAGGCTCAGGTTAGGGTGTGTAGGAGAGAGGGAGATTACTTCCCGGTAAAAGTAGGTCTTAGACAGGGATGTGTAATGTCACCATGGTTGTTTAATATATTTATAGATGGAGTTGTAAAAGAAGTAAATGATAGGGTGTTGGGGAGAGGGGTGGGATTAAATTATGGAGAATTAAATGCAAAATGGGAGTTGACACAGTTACTTTTTGCTGATGATACTGTGCTTATGGGAGATTCTAAAGAAAAGTTGCAAAGGTTAGTGGACGAGTTTGGGAGTGTGTGTAAAGGTAGAAAGTTAAAAGTGAACATAGATAAGAGTAAGGTGATGAGGGTATCAAACGATTTAAATAAAGAAAAATTGGATATCACATTGGAGAGAGGGATTATGGAAGAAGTAAATGTTTTCAGATATTTGGGAGTTGACGTGTCAGCGGATGGGTTTATGGAGGATGAGGTTAACCATAGAATTGATGAAGGAAAAAAGGTGAGTGGTGCGTTGAGGTATCTGTGGAGACAAAAAACGTTATCCATGGAGGCAAAGAAGGGAATGTACGAAAGTATAGTGGTACCAACACTCTTATATGGGTGTGAAGCATGGGTGTCAAATGCTGCAGCGAGGAGGAGGCTGGAGGCAGTTGAGATGTCCTGTCTAAGGGCAATGTGTGGTGTAAATATTATGCAGAAAATTCGGAATGTGGAAATTAGGTGTGGAGTTACTAAAAGTATTTGTCAGAGGGCTGAAGAGGGGTTGTTGAGGTGGTTTGGTCATTTAGAGAGAATGGATCAAAGTAGAATGACTTGGAGAGCATATAAATCTGTAGGGGAAGGAAGGCGGGTAGGGTCGTCCTAGAAAAGGTTGGAGGGAAGGGTAAAGGAGGTATTGTGGGAAAGGGCTTGGACTTCCAGCAAGCATGTGTGAGCGTGTTAGATAGGAGTGAATGGAGATGAATGGTTTTGGGACATGACGATCTGTTGGAGTGTGAGCAGGGTAACATTTTGTGAAGGGATTCAGGGAAACCAGTTAATTGATTTAGTTGGACTTGAGTCCTGGAAATGGGAAGTACAATGCCTGCACTTTAAAGGAGGGGTCTGTGATAGTGACAGCTGGAAGGGACAATTCTCAGCTGTCGTATCTGAGCTCCTCTGCAAAGACAGTGATTATGTATGAGTGTGGTGAAAGTGTTGAATGATGATGAAAGTATTTTCTTTTTGGGGATTTTCTTTCTTTTTGGGTCACCCTGCCTCGGTTGGAGACGGCCGACTTGTTGAAAAAAAATAAAAAAAATAAATAATAAACGCTATTTTTGCGTTGTTTCTTATGACAAGAGTGATCTAGGCATGTTTCCCCTGATGTAAACAATGTATCTATCTATGGTCTTATCCCAGAGTGGCAGCCTCCACCTCTACCACACTCACATAATTTATTTTATTTTTTTATTAACACATTGGCCGATTCCCACCAAGGCAGGGTGGCCCGAAAAAGAAAAACTTTCATCATCATTCACTCCATCACTGTCTTGTCAGAGGGGTGCTTTACACTACAGTTATAAAACTGCAACATTAACACCCCTCCTTCAGAGTGCCGGCACTGTACTTCCCATCTCCAGAACTCAAGTCCGGCCTGCCGGTTTCCCTGAATCCCTTCATAAATGTTACTTTGCTCACACTCCAACAGCACGTCAAGTATTAAAAACCATATGCCTCCATTCACTCCTATCAAATACGCTCACACATGCTTGCTGGAAGTCCAAGCCCCTCGCACACAAAACTTCCTTTACCCCCTCCCTCCAACCTTTCCTAGGCCGACCCCTACCCCGCCTTCCCTCCACTACAGATTTATACACTCTCGAAGTCACTCTGTCTCGTTCCATTCTCTCTACATGTCCAAACCACCTCAACAACCCCTCCTCAGCTCTCTGGACAATCGTTTTGGTAATCCCGCACCTCCTCCTAATTTCCAAACTCTGAATTCTCTGCATTATATTCACACCACACATTGACCTCAGACATGACATCTCCACTGCCTCCAGCCTTCTCCTCGTTGCAACATTCATCACCCATGCATATATTATTCATTTCAGCATCTTTATTACAGTTCTAGGGTATTTATCGTGTTTCTGATATAAATTTGGATTAAATGTAATTGATAGATAACCTTTATTACTACTAATAGCGTAATTACACAACATTTTATTAGCGCCACGGCTAACATCCTACACCCATGACGACTCACCAGACACTGAATGATACTGCTCGCCTCTCCCTCTCTCATTTAGCTCCTACCACTTTGTAACGATGTTAGATGGTGAATTTAATGTATTTTTCTGTAAGCTTAACTCGTTGTATGTGTATTTTACTTTTTTATTGTTTTTTGTAATACAGTGGTTCCTCGAGTTACGATATTTTTTCGTTCGAGAATGCTGTTCAAGTGCCATTACCAAACGAATTTATCCCCATAAGGAATAATGTAAAATAGACTAGTCCTTTTACACCCCCAAAAATATACTTACAAAAGCATTTAAAAAAATAAACTTACATAAAAGGGCGATTTTGGGGACCATCGTAACTCGAGGTACCACTGTACATATACAGTGGTCTATTTTACATTATTCCTTATGGGGATAAATTCGTTTGGTAATGGCACTTGAACAGCATTCTCGAATGAAAAAATATCGTAACTCGAGGTACAACTGTATAAGAGTTATGCAAATTAAAATAAAGTTATCAAGTTGGAGTTTAATTTTTATTTTTTTTCTAGTATGTATACGTATTTAATTCAGCATTTGGCATCATTACAAAGTGGGCAGAGCTACAGCAGAGGGAGAAGCAGCAGTGTGCCAGTAACTCATGACACTTCATCCAACTATAAAATATTTTTGTCTCAACACACGAAATTGTCTCTAGATTATCTGAAAAATAAAACAACAACACAATAATTGTCTCTAGGCTGCAAAACTTGACTGAAGCGTGGTGTAGTGGTGGAGGATGTTTACGTCTGGTCCACTCGTTGATATCTTGAAGGATTGTGCTTAATTCGATGAACTACGAACCATAGGCTTTATAAAGTTGGCACAAATAGTTCAGGAGAAACACACTCAGGACGCTCGACCCGGTTCGTAGCCAATAACTGCTTGCAGGACCCAGTTAAGGGTGAAATTATCCACACTAATGTTTTGTGTGGGGGTGGACAGGCGGCTCACGTGGTCTTGATGGCATGGGTGGTGGAGGGGTAGGGGGTGGCTGGGTGGAGTGGGCCTACACCGCTTCCTGCGCACCTGTGGCTTACGCCGTTTATAAAACACATGAATTTAACCCAGGGTGGCTTGAATAACCCAGGATACCACAGGGATGGTATTGTCACTCAGAACAGCAATACACTGGAGTACAAGGGCGGTATAAATGCGTGAACTCACGTGGCTTACTTCTCAGACAGCAGAGTGGCTTGCTGGCTTAGTAGAATTTTTTCACACAGATTGACTGGCTTGGAATCTTGTAACAAATTAGCACAGCAAGGTAGAAGCTGGCTTAAGCCTAGGCTGATGTAACTGGTGGTGGCTTGCTGGCTTGATATGGTACTCTCCCCTCACAAACTGGCTTACTCGTTCAGAATTTGCAAAACCCGGGTCATCCCCTCGTAGGTTTTAACAAATTAACAGATGAGGCACTTAGCTGACCAGGAGATACTATAGATATTGTAGACTCTGCTTGGATGTAGATAGCTGGTAACGTGGTCTTGATGGCGGCACATAGGCTGTCTGCTTGCTTGTAGGAGGCTATCACTCTATAACACCGTAATCGATAGATTTACGGGCCCACTGCTGCCCACCACTTATTGAGTGGGTATTGGGAGAGATAAGTAGGTTGTCAAAGACACTCCTTGTAAGGATGGTTACGATATAATTACAGTCTGTGAGGAGAGATCCCAGCCACGTCTGCTCAGCTTGTAGGTCTACCGCTAGTGAGACTGGACGCCTATGACGTAGCCGCCACATGGAGCGAGAGCTGACGTCAGCGGGTATCGTGACGTCACATGCAAAGGGACCAGCTGTATAAACTAAGATGAATGCTAATACACTACACAAGTGTATATATAATACTGACACGACATATAATTATACTATTACTATCAATAAATATTACCTAGCTATCATATTTATTCCAGAATAATATTAGGTACAACATAAATAACGTAGAAGCATGATAAAAACTGACATTATATAGAGAGGTATTGAAGGGTGGAGGGCGGAGAAGGATGAAAAAAAAAAAAGTGACCGAGAAAACGTTACGCACCTGAAAGGTAACCATAGAAGATCACTCTTAACCTATGCAAAGACTAAAAAAAGTTCAATTTAACCCTTTGGGGGTCCAAGGACCCTCTCCGAAACTCGTTCTCAGGGTCCAAGAATTTAAACAAAAAAAATTTTTTTTTTCTTATGAAATGATAGAGAACCTTTTTTCCGATCATAATGCCACAAAAATTATGAAATTTGATTGAAAACTAACAGAATTATGCTTTCGCGAAGTTAGCGGTATCAATGACATTTACGCATCGGCGATTTCGCCCACTTTGAACCCTATTTTCGGCAAATTCCAATGTTTCAGTCTACTAAACTTATAGCTATTTTGCTAGAACTCCATTTCTTCTATCAATTGAGTACAAGAAACTGCCTATTTACCAATTTCAACTACCCAAAATAGTGGTCAGAAAATGGCAATTTGGCCAATTTCACACAAATTTCAAACGATGCCAATTTCAAATTAGGGTCCAGAATAAACAAGGCAGACATTCCTGGCACTAAAATAACATCTTCTCTGTTCATTAGTCACGTCTCCAGGCCCCTCTTACATTACTTTTGCTTTCCATTTTGAATTTTTATTTTCACAAAAAAATAGAAGATTTACTGTTATGTATACAACTGCATCATTGTAAAAATGGTATAAATAATATCAGCGCACTTGTGCAAGAATATTAGACTCGCCAGTTGATGTGTATTGGATGCATGGTGTGATTTGTTTACTCTTGAACATCGGCCAAAATCGAACATTTTCGCTACTTTGCGCTCAGTTTCAAGGTACAGTGGTACCTCGAGTTACAATATTTTTTAGTTCGAGAATGCTGTTCAAGTGCCATTACCAAACGAATTTATCCCCATAAGGAATAATGTAAAATAGACTAGTCCTTTTACACCCCCAAAAATATACATGTACTTACAAAAGCATTTAAAAAAATAAACTTACATAAAAGGGCGATTTTGGGGACCATCGTAACTCGAGGTACCACTGTACTTGTCATCGTGAAACCAGTCAAAATTATCTCTATTTCTGTATTATATCATCTATTCTATAAAATGAGACTAAGAAAACGAGAATACAAGCATAAATAACATAAGAAAATAGACTGCAAAGTCGCTGTTTTAAACCAAAAACACTGTCAGTTTTTTTCTTCCTTATTATGTACTGTGTGGTGCAGGAATTTTTTTTATACTGCGCACACTGACCGCACAGACCCATTCTATCACATCTAGGCCTAACAGCCTGTTTCTGCTTGATTTGAGGGCGCTAGAATTTAGGCGTACTAGTACGACCATAACCCTAGGGCGTAAGCCGTACTAGTACGACCAAAACCCCGAAAGGGTTAAAAAAAAAAAAATCCCAAGTAATCATCTATGCAGGCATTTCCTGGAATATCTCGGAAGTAAGTCATTGACCTATTTCATGTTGTATTACCGTTAATAATACACAGATTGAAAGGAATTTCCCAGCAAACATAAAACTGAATGTTTTAATTTTGGTTGGTGACACTTTTGAAGTGTCAGTAGGGGTGATTCCTCGATTAGCGACGAAATCGTTTACCGACGGGGGTCTTAGGCCCCTATCTCTGTTGTTAAGTGAGGAGAGACTGTATTGTAATAAACAGAATAGTGGACCCTTGAAAATCGTCCACCTCCCAACTTGAACAATTATGTAAGTGTATTTTTGTAAGTGCTTTTGCAAGTGTATTTTTGGGGGTCTGAAACGGACTAATCTAATTTACATTTGTCCTTATGGTAACAAATTCGCTCGGTAATGGCACTCAAACAGCATTCTGGAAAGAATTATGGACCATTTTCAAGGGTCCACTGTAGAGGAAATCAGCTCTAATATACATTATTTAGGTATACATACTGGTCAGAGAGCCTGTTGTAAGTCCAAGTCGTTGGTAAACGAGTACGTTGCTAAGTGAGGAGAAGCTGTATATTATAACTGGTATGAGGTGTTATGTCCATGTGGATCATTCATCAGATGGAGTGGTGGAAGTCAATCCTTCATCCACTAAGCATGAGACTGACACACTACCTAACAGTGCCTTAAACTATACGAAGCAATATAAAACATGTCTGAAGGCGATGACTCACCAACTCATCTTTGAGCCTCTGGTATCTCTCCGCTTCCTCCTTCTCTTGTTTGGCTTCCTTTCGTTCAGCGGCAATGCCTTTCTTCTTTTGATAGGTGAACTGTGTGTCTTCCTCAG
Organism: Cherax destructor; assembly: GCA_009830355.1. Classification (NCBI taxonomy): domain Eukaryota; kingdom Metazoa; phylum Arthropoda; class Malacostraca; order Decapoda; family Parastacidae; genus Cherax; species Cherax destructor. Next base: position 73,685 of record WNWK01003480.1, on the reverse strand, counting down.
CCTTCAACATCTCTGTTTTCAAGCGGTCGTATTCTTCCTTTAGTGCCCCAGACCTAACAAAAAAATTAATCAATAGTACATATTGTACTTAAAATTTATAATGTCAAAATCACTGCAAACCATTAAGAAACTTTAAAAAAATGTGGTTCAAAACTATTTCAATAAATAATATTCACAAACCACAAGGATTAGTATAAAAAAAAGCCTAAAAACACTTAAATTATTAGTTAGCAAATCATCAAACACTGTATAATGAACCCTGAAAGGAGCCGACTACTAGGGGAATTGTCCAAATATCCATCATATCAGAATAATGGTAAAAATAGCAAAAAATGAACTAAAGTACTCTACTATATACAGTGGACCCTCGCTATTCGAACTGCTCGGCAATAGAACATATCGTAAATAGAACAAGAAAATTGATATCGACATGCGAACAAAATATCACGATTCGAACAAGTGACCTGTCTGCCCAGGCCCGCTTGGGTGCCTCAGCGCGCAGGCATGGAGAGCCAGTCCCGCGTTGTTTACACTTGAGAGAACAATACCCTGCACGCTCATCCAGACATTTCACACTTAATTATAATTGTTTGCAGTTTGTTCATTAAGTGTGACTGTGAAATAAGCTACCATGGGTCCCAAGAAAGCTCCTAGTGGTACCACTGGGATGAAGAAAGTGAGAAACACTGCAGACACAAAGAAGGAAATAATAAAAAAAATACGAGTGGTAAGCTTGCCAGGATATATGGCAAAAACAGGTCAACTATCGCTTCTATCCTGCTTAAGAAGGAACAAATCAAGGAAGCTGATGTTGCAAAATGTGTTAATATGGTGGCCAAAAATAGACCACAAATAATCGAAGAGGTTGAGAAGTTGTTGCTGGTGTGGATCAAGGATAAAGAGTTAGCGGGTGATAGTGTGTCGGAGACAATCATTTGTAAAAAGGCAAGGAAGTTGCATGCCGATCTTGCAAAGAAAATGCCTGGAACCGGTGTTGATTGTAGTGGTAGTGAACTTAAAGCCAGCAAAGGCTGGTTTGAGAGATTTAAGAAGCGTAGTGGCATACACAATGTGGTGAGGCATGGTGAGGCTGCCAGTTCAGACAAACGTGCAGCAGAAAAATTCATAAATGAGTTTCAGGACTACATAAAGACTGAAAAACTGAAACCTGAACAAGTGTTCAATTGTGACGATTATTATTATTATTATAATCAAATAGAAGCGCTAAACCACAGAAGTTATACAGCGCTGCAGGTTATTGTAGGATGCAGGGAGAGTGGGTTGTAAGAGGGAGATGGAAGATTAGTAGGGTATGGAGTGCAAGATGACGGTGGATAGTGCAGGGGAGGAGGGTAGCAAGAGATCGAGGTAGAAGGGACTGAGGGAGGTGCTAGAGGTATAATCTTCAGAGTTTGTGTAGTAAGTCAGTTTCTGACAAAAAGTCAATGAGAGAGTCAGGATTAAAGGAGGGGCCATCTGCAAGAAGGGAAGGTAAAGAAAGGGCCGCAGAGCGAAGACGTCGTTGGAGGTAAATTCTGCGTGCTCGTTGATAGAGTGGGCAGTCCAACAGGATATGTCGAACAGACACTGGAACCTGACAATGCTCACAGAGAGGGGCAGGGAGCCTTTCCATGAGATACCCGTGAGTAAGACGAGTGTGGCCGATGCGAAGACGGGAGAGTGTAGTCTCCCAACCTCGACATTGGTGA
>WNWK01003480.1:0-64648 GCA_009830355.1 Cherax destructor | reverse complement strand
GGTACCTTACCCTCTTCCATACATTTATTAAATAATATCACCAACCACTCCAAAATTATATCCCCACCTGCTTTTAACATTTCTATCTTTATCCCATCAATCCCAGCTGCCTTACCCCTTTCATTCTACCCACTGCCTCACGAACTTCCCTACACCCACAACTGGCTCTTCCACACTCCTACAAGATGTTATTCCTCCTTGCCCTACACACGAAATCACAGCTTCCTGTCTTCATCAACATTTAACAAATCCTCAAAATATTCTCTCCATCTTCCCGATACCTCTAACTCTCCATTTAATAACTCTCCTCTCCTATTTTTAACTGTCAAATCCATTTGTTCTCTAGGCTTCCTCAACTTATTAATCTCATTCCAAAACTTTTTCTTATTTTCAACAAAATTTGCTGATAACATCTCACCCACTCTCTCATCTGCTCTCTTTTACATTGCTTCACCACTCTTTTAACCCTCTTTTTCTCTCCATATACTCTTCCCTCCTTGCATCACTTCTACTTTGTAAAAACCTCTCATATGCTAACTTTTTCTCCCTTACTACTCTCTTTACATCATCATTCCACCAATCGCTCCTCTTCCCTCCTGCACCCACTCGCCTGTAACCACAAACTTCTGCTGAACACTCTAACACTACATTTTTAAATCTACCCCATACATTTTCGACCCCATTGCCTACACTCTCACTAGCCCATCTATCCTCCAATAGTTGTTTATATCTTACCCTAACTGCCTCCTCTTTTAGTTTATAAACCTTCACCTCTCTTTTACTTACTGATTCTATTTTCCTTGTATCCCATCTACCTTTTACTCCCACTGTAGCTATAACTAAAAAGTGATCTGATATATCTGTAGCCCCTCTATAAACATGCACATCCTGAAGTCTACTCAACAGTCTTTTATCTACCAATACATAGTCCAACAAACTACTGTCATTACGCCCTACATCATATCTTGTATACTTATTTATCCTCTTTTTCTTAAAATATGTATTACCTATAACTAAACCCTTTCTATACAAAGTTCAATCAAAGGGCTCCCATTATCTTTACACCTGGCACCCCAAACTTACCTACTACACCCTCTCTGCATGTTTCTCCCACTTTAGCATTTAGGTCCCCTACCACAATTACTCTCTCATTTGGTTCAAAAGTTCCTATACATTCGCTAACATCTCCCAAAATCTCTCTCCCCTCTACACTCCTCTCTTCTCCAGGTGCATACACGCTTATTATGACCCACTTTTCGCATCCGACCCTTATTTTAATCCACATAATCCTTGAATTTACACATTTATATTCCCTCTTTTCCTTCCATAACTGATCCTTCAACATTATTGCTACCCTTCCTTAGCTCTAACTCTTCAGATACTCCTGACTTAATCCCATTTATTTCTCCCCACTGAAACTCGCCTACCCCTTCAGCTTTGTTTCGCTTAGGGCCAGGACATCCAACTTCTTTTCATTCATAACATCGGCAATCATCTCTTTCTTATCATCCGCACTACATCCACGCACATTCAGACAACCCAATTTTATAAAGTTTTTCTTCTTCTCGTTTTTAGTATATTTGTACAGGAGAAGGGGTTACTAGCCCATTGCTCCCGGCATCTTAGTCGCCTCATACGACACGCATGGCTTACGGAGGAAAGATTCTTTCCACTTCCCCATGGACAATAGAGAAAATAAAAAGAACAAGAGCTATTAAGAAAAAGAAGAAAAACCTAGATGTGTGTATGTATATATATGCATGTGTATGCCAGTGTAGTGTGACCTAAAGTGTAAGTAGAAGTAGCTAGATATACCTGTTATCCAGCGTGTTTATGAGACAGAAAAAAGACACCAGCAATCCTACCATCATGTAAAACAGTTTCAGGTTTCTGTTTCACAGTCACCTGGCAGGACGGTAGTACCTCCCTGGGTGGTTGCTGTCTACCAACCTACTACCTAGTATATTAGATTTATTTTAAATGACATTTTCAATTTACAGTATATAATAATATACCAAATTCATAGTAAAACAAAACATATAACACATTTATTATACCTCTCCATTGATTTTATGGTCTGAGGAAGAACCCTGAACCAAACGAGTGAATCTCTTTTCCTTGCCATCTTCCATTTCAAAGACTGCTGTTACATGGGCAGAGCGAGATATAGGCTGGCCAATGGAGGCACCATGGATGAGATCACTCAGTCGTTTGACTCGTAAACTCGAGGTCTTCTCACCCATGACAAAGGAGATGGCGTCCATGAAATTTGATTTCCCTGTGAAAAAGACAACTCATGAGCTGCAGAAGACAGAGCAAACATTAGGAGCGCAAACCTAGGGCGTAATCACCAGAATATTATTAATAAATCGTAATACGTACTTTGAATACTACACTGCGAAGAGCTGTAAATTCAATGGAGTAAAAATAATTAAAAAAAATAATAATAATTATGATGAACAAAGGCTGACGTCTTTGAGAAGAACTGTCTTGTAAATTCACAACACTGATAAATTAGGCTTTAGAATGTCAAAATAGCCTGCATACTCTCATACTCCTCACATATTTGAAGTGATCAAGGTGCCAGGATCAACTGTCCACACGTAGATATATGTTTGCTCGCGTACTGCTCCAAACGTAGATCTACGTTTTTTTTCAAATGCTTTTAACCTTGCCACGATAAGCCTGAGTTGCCTAGAGATTAGAGAATGGGTCTGTGCACTCAGTGTGTGCAAAATTACAAAATGTGGGAATGACAAACAAAATGCACTCTTCATTTAAAAAAAAAAAAAAAAAATTATTTTTTTCTCAAAATATTCGGTCAGCTACGCGAGTGAACGTATATCTGTGTGTGGACAGTTTAAGGGTTAATGAAGGTATCCTGAGTATAAGCATTCCTGTTTCTTTCCCACCAGTATTACAGTTTATGAAATATAAATCTTAGTAAAAGGATAAGCTGCCTATGTTATTTACACATTTATGTAAAAAAAGTAAGAGAATGAATGATAATAAATATGTTTCCATCTTTAGGGTGCCGTGTCTTGGTGAGACACAGCTGGTATAAATGAAATAAGAAAAAAATTAAATACCAAAATATATAATACATAATTGCACAGCATTTACAAAAATTCCACATTAGTTAGTTAATTTGTGTACATGCACAGGACAATTACCAATTAAAAAAAGAATTGTAAATTAAAAAGTGATACATTTAGAAACCTCCCGAAGTTTGAGATGCAGTACACATTATGCATAAATATAGTATTAAAAATATTACTATATATAAGGAAATCGTACAATTATGCAAGTATAATATTGTAAGTGCTTTTGTAAGTGTATTTTTGGGGGTCTGAAATGGACTAATCTACTTGACATTATTCCTTAAGGGAGAAATTCGTTCGGTAATGGCACTTGAGCAGGCTTCAGGAATGAATTATGCTCGTTACTCGGGGTCCACTGTAATACAGTGGACCCCCGCCTAACGAGCAAAATTCATTCCAGAAGCCTGCTCAAGTGCCATTACCGAACAAATTTACTTCCTTAAGAAATAATGTCACGTAGGTTAGTCTATCTCAGACCCCCAAAAATACACTTCCACAAGCACTTACAATATTATACTTACATAATTGTACGATTTCCGGGGTGCTCGTTAGGCGGGGGTCCACTGTAGTTTGTTTTCATCTGACTTTTATGTTGTATGAATGTGTTGCCCAGTATAGAGTATACTCATGTTTCAGTAAAGTTATCAATGAGTACAACAAATTACATTACTATTATAATCATAACTGAGCGCTAAACCCACAAGGGTCATACAGTGCAGCAGCAACAACAAATTACAAGTGACATTATGTACTAAAACAAATGCTCTGGGTGGTTTTAAAAACAGGTTGACAAATATAGTGAAAAAAAACATTAGTTACAATAGAGTCCTTTACTGATGCGACTTTTCCCCCATGAATATAGTGAGATATTTATAATTATTATTATTATAATCAAATAGAAGCGCTAAACCACAGGGGTTATACAGCGCTGCAGGTTATTGCAGGATGCAGGGAGAATGGGTTGTAAGAGGGAGATGGATGATTAGTAGGGTATGGAGTGCAGCAGGATGGTGGATAGTGCAGGGATAGAGGGTAGCAAGAGATCAAGGTAGAAGGGACTGAGGGAGGTGCTAAAGGTATAATCTTCAGAGTTTGTGTATAAGTCAGTTTCTGTCAAAAAGTCAACGAGAGAGTCAGGATTAAAGGAGGGTCCATCGGCAAGAAGGGAAGGTAAAGAAAGGGCCGCAGAGCGAAGACGCCGTTGGAGGTAAATTCTGCGTGCTCGTTGATAGAGTGGGCAGTCCAACAGAATATGTCGAACAGACACTGGAACCTGACAATGCTCACAGAGAGGGGCAGGGAGCCTCTCCATGAGATACCCGTAAGACGAGTGTGGCCGATGCGAAGACGGGAGAGTGTATTCTCCCAACCTCGACATTGGTGACAAGAAGAAGGCCAGAAACCTATAACCGGTTTAATAGAATGAAGTTTGTTATTCAGCAGGTCAGACCAGCGTTGTTGCCAACGGGTGCGAAGGTGGGTAGCAATGACCGCAAAATAGTCCGTGAAAGGAACACCTCTATATGAAACTGGAAGGTCATGTACTGCTGACCGCACAGCAGTGTCTGCCTGTTCATTGCCCTGATATATCGTGAGATAGATTATTATAATTATTATAATCATGGGGGAGCGCTAAACCCGTAGGATTATACAGCGCATATGGGGGGATGGAAGGTATTCAGACTCAATTCAGGGAACCGGAGCACAGATCCAATTCCCTAGATCAAGAGCCCCTCACCAGCATCAAGGAACCTCCCTTGAGGGGATAGTGAGATAGCATGTGAGACCTCAATTAATGTTGACCTCATAGGGTTCATGGCAGCACATGATATTATGGGAGACAATCAGGTATGACTAAAGGGAATTCTGATCCAAATCATTGGAACAAGAGCCCATCAGAATCAAGGAACACCCACTTCTTGCTTCATCTTATATTGGCCTACATGTGAGTGAAGAAGCCTGCTGGGCAGGTGTGTTCACTTAGATACAGGCGGCTTTATTTAGGTACAGATACACATAAGTAAAATTATCGTACATAGTAATATGTGTGTAAATTACCCAGTATAACACTTCGGTTATAAAGATATCTAAGAACATAAGAACATAAGAAAGAAGGAACACTGCAGCAGGCCTACTGGCCCATGCGAGGCAGGTCCAAGTCTCCCACCGGCTTAAGCCAATGCCCCGACCCAGCCAGGTCAGGTTACATTCACTTAAGGAAGGAGCACGGCATCTGACCTAGTAGCATAAACTAGTCAGGTCCAACTCACACCCACCAGTACCCACTCATATTTATCTAGCCTATTTTTAAAACTACACAACGTTTTAGCCTCTATAACTGTACTCGGGAGTTTGTTCCACTCATCGACAACTCTATTACCAAACCAATGCTTTCCTATATCCTTCCTGAATCTGAATTTATCCAACTTAAAACCATTGCTGCGAGTCCTGTCAATACAAGATATTTTTAGCACGCTATTTACATCCCCTTTATTTAAGTGTTGCAGATGTGTCTTATATATGAACTTGCAGGTATTGTACACCATTAATATAACCAAGAGAGATGAATAAGGTGTATGTGCAACAGCTGGGTACCTTTAGGGTGATATTTATGATAATTAAGGGACCTTTAAAAAAAATACTGATGGGCAACGGGAGGTGATCAGATTTGATCCATGGGAAGAGCACCTTCAATTCCTTGGATCAGGAGCCCTTCACCAGCACCAAGGCACCCGTATTAATGGACGGGAAGGTGAAAATGGGCCTCACCTGATCCATTAGGACCAATAACAGCCGTGAAAGGTTTGAGTGGCCCGACATGATAGAACCCTCGATATGACTTAAAGTTCTCCACTTCAATATATTTCAGTATCGCCTTCATCTTCCTCTTCTTCCCGGCGCTCTGACGCTTCCTAAGGTCTCATGACTACCAAATACCGCCAACTAGGGGGTGATTTTGAGTAGTCTTTCGAAGAAGAATCCAAAATAAGGTAACTTGGCGCGAAGGACAACAATAACTGACCAGAAACATTGATGATGGTTCCATTTCCAAACAAATCATTAATATTTTTAATAAATAATAATAAACCCACCAAGCACCATGTTACAAAATACATTATCAATACATTTTAAAATTCCATAATAAAGATCCATAAAAACTAATGCTAAATAAATTGTTATTAATAATTATGGAGCTCCAGCAGACGCCGGTAAATATTCCTTTAATGACAACAACATAATACCCTAGACGGTGCTGACATAATATATTATAAACCAAACGATAACCCAAAATGCCATCAGCAACGATGGTATATAGGAACGTTTGACTTTTATGGAGTAATGTGTAGTAGGTTGATGGTGGCGTCGTCTGCTGACACTCTACAAGGTGGGAAACTCTTAACAATAATAAATAATCCCACGTTGGCAACTATTCCCGCGTAAAAAGAAAATAAAAAAAAAACGCGCGCACGATCTCCTTTGTTTACAAACACTGGAATGTTTGTAAACAAAGAGATGCTCCATATACAAATACAAATTTTTATTTCTTGATGCGGTACAAAATAATGTTGTTTACATGTAATCAAACCTTGATAGGCACAAAGGACCCCAATGGAAATAAGTCACGTTGGATTTTTTGGGTAATCCTGGGTAATTTACACCATGTATGATTATTGTACTTATATGTACCTGTGCCTAAACCCATGAGGTGATGTAAAAGCATAATATTATTTTGTTTGGTTTCCCATCTTTAAATTCTGTGTTCAAGTGATATATGATGGTAACATCTTGATGAGGATTTAGTCTTATTCCAGAGAACCCCAGTGGAAATAAATGACACTACCTATAGTATTCTTTGATTATCCTGAGTTATTAACCCTCCCGGGTTAGTAATCCGAATAAGAGGCTTTGTCTATTTCATTCTATTATCTTTGTGTCAGATTTCATCAGTAAATTAACCCCAGTAACCACAATACAACTTCATACTGCTGCACACTAGCAACAAACTGCAATAGGTGGAAGGTTATTATAGCATGTCTACTGTAGTTCTTGCTTATGTCTCGCTGAGTCAGGTTAACCTGACTCAGAAGCAGCAAGCTCTGCGTGATCCTTGTAAGCAGCCAAAGTTGGCAGAATTAAATCGCATGAACTCCCAGGTGCAGAGATGCAACTTTGCATTAGTGATGCTTGTAAAAGTGCTTGACCAGTCATACAGGAGCACCATCAACTTCCCCAGTATTCACAACTAACCTACATGAAGGAAATTGAAGCTAAATCATGTTTCTGTTCATCCTATTGTCATACTCAATTTGTGAATTATATTATTATTATTATTATAATTATGCGAAATAGCAAGCGCTAATCGCGATTAATAATTGTCCAGGATGGAGCGAAATACTACATAATTTCGAAAAGTTTGTGGGCACAGACTCAGTACCACTCTTCAAGGTGGCCACACATTACTGTATCAAGGTGCCCACACATCATTACTGTGTCAAGGTGGCCACACATTACTGTATCAAGGTGCTCACACATCATTACTGTACCAAGGTGGCCACACATCATTACTGTATCAAGGTGGCCACACATTACTGTATCAAGGTGCTCACACATTACTGTATCAAGGTGCCCACACATCATTACTGTGTAAAGGTGGCCACACATTACTGTATCAAGGTGCCCACACATCATTACTGTGTCAAGGTGGCCACACATTACTGTATCAAGTTGCTCACACATCATTACTGTGTCAAGGTGGCCACACATCATTACTGTATCAAGGTGGCCACACATTACTGTATCAAGGTGCTCACACATTACTGTATCAAGGTGCCCACACATCATTACTGTGTCAAGGTGGCCACATATCATTACTGTGTCAAGGTGGCCACACATCATTACTGTGTCAAGGTGGCCACACATCATTACTGTATTAAGGTGGCCACACATTAATGTATCAAGGTGCTCACACATTACTATATCAAGATACCCACACATTATTGTATCAAGATGCCCACACATTACTGTATCAAGATGCCCACACATTACTGCATCAAGATGGCCACACATTACTGTATCAAGATGCCCACACATTACTGTATCAAGATGCCCACACATTACTGTATCAAGATGCCCACACATTACTGTATCAAGATGCCCACACATCATTACTGTGTCAAGGTGGCCACACATCATTACTGTGTCAAGGTGGCCACACATCATTACTATGTCAAGGTGGAAACACATCATTACTGTGTCAAGGTGGCCACACATAATTACTGTGTCAAGGTGGCCACACATCATTACTGTGTCAAGGTGGCCACACATCATTACTGTGTCAAGGTGCCCACTCATAATTACTGTGTCAAGGTGCCCACACATCATTACTGTCTCAAGGTGCCCACACATTACTGTGTCATGGTACCCACATCATAACTGTCTCATGGTACCCACACATTACTGTGTCATGGTACCCACACATTATTGTGTCATGGTACCCACACATCATTACTGTGTCATGGTACCCACACATCATTACTGTGTCATGGTACCCACACATCATTACTGTGTCATGGTACCCACACATCATTACTGTGTCATGGTACGCATACATCATTACTGTGTCATGGTACCCACACATCATTACTGTGTCATGGTACCCACACATCATTACTGTGTCATGGTACGCACACATCATTACTGTGTCATGGTACCCACACATCATTACTGTGTCATGGTACCCACACATCATTACTGTGTCATGGTACCCACACATCATTACTGTGTCATGGTACCCACACATCATTACTGTGTCCTGGTACCCACGTATTACTGTCATGGTACCCACACATCATTACTGTGTCATAGTACCCACGTATTACTGTCATGGAACTCACACATCATAACTGTGTCATAGTACCCACACATCATTAATGTGTCATGGTACCCACACATTACTGTCATGGTACCCACACATCATTACTGTGTCATGGTACCCACACATTACTGTCATGGTACACATACATCATTACTGTGTCAGGGTATCCATACATTACTGTGTCATGGTACCCACACATTACTGTCATGGTACCCACACATCATTATTGTCATGGTACCCACACATCATTACTGTCATGGGACCCACACATCATTAATGTGTCATGGTACCCACACATCATTACTGTGTCATGGTACCAACACATCATTACTGTGTCATGGTACCCACACATCATTACTGTGTCATGGTACCCACACATCATTACTGTGTCATGGTACCCATACATCATTACTGTGTCATGGTACCCACACATCATTTCTGTGTCATAGTACCCACACATCATTACTGTGTCATGGTACCCACACATCATTACTGTCATGGTACCTACACATCATTACTGTGTCATGGTACCCACACATCATTACTGTGTCATGGTACCCACACATTATTACTGTGCCATGGTACCCACACATTACTGTGTCATGGTATCCACACATCATTACTGTGTCATGGTACCTCACACATCACACATAACTGTCATGGTACCCACACATCATTACTATGTCATGGAACCCACACATCATTACTATGTCATGGTACCCACACATTACTGTGTCATGGTACCCACACATTACTGTGTCATGGTACCCACACATTACTGTCATGGTACCCACACATTACTGTGTCATGGTACCCACACATCATTACTGTGTCATGGTACCCACACATTACTGTGTCATGGTACCCACATTACTGTGTCATGGTACCCACACATTACTGTGTCATGGTACCCACACATTACTGTCATGGTACCCACACATCATTACTGTGTCATGGTACCCACACATTACTGTGTCATGGTACCCACACATTACTGTGTCATGGTACCCACACATTACTGTGTCATGGTACCCACACATAAACTGTGTCATGGTACCCACACATTACTGTGTCATGGTACCCACACATCATTACTGTGTCATGGTACCCACACATTACTGTCATGGTACCCACACATCATTACTGTGTCATGGTACCCACACATCATTACTGTGTCATGGTACCCATACATCATTACTCTCATGGTACCCACACATTACTGTGTCATGGTACTCACACATTACTGTGTCATGGTACCCACACATCATTACTGTCATGATACCCACACATCATTACTGTGTCATGGTACCCACACATCATTACTGTGTCATGGTACCCACACATCATTACTGTGGCATGGTACCCACACATCATTACTGTGTCATGGTACCCACACATCATTACTGTGTCATGGTACCCACACATTACTGTGTCATGGTACCCACACATCATTACTGCGTCATGGTACCCACACATCATTACTGTGTCATGGTACCCACACATCATTACTGTCATGGTACCCACACATCATTACTGTGTCATGGTACCCACACATCATTACTGTGTCATGGTACCCACACATCATTACTGTGTCATGGTACCCACACATCATTACTGTGTCATGGTACCCACACATCATTACTGTGTCATGGTACCCACACATCATTACTGTGTCATGGTACCACACATCATTACTGTGTCATGGTACCCACAAATCATTACTGTGTCATGGTACCCACACATCATTACTGTGTCATGGTACCACACATCATTACTGTGTCATGGTACCCACACATCATTACTGTGTCATGGTACCCCACATCATTACTGTGTCATGGTACCCACACATCATTACTGTGTCATGGTACCACACATCATTACTGTGTCATGGTACCCACACATCATTACTGTGTCATGGTACCCACACATCATTACTGTGTCATGGTACCACACATCATTACTGTGTCATGGTACCCACAAATCATTACTGTGTCATGGTACCCACACATCATTACTGTGTCATGGTACCCACACATCATTACTGTGTCATGGTACCCACACATCATTACTGTGTCATGATACCCACACATCATTACTGTGTCATGGTACCCACACATCATTACTGTGTCATGGTACCCACACATCATTACTGTGTCATGGTACCCACACATCATTACTGTGTCATGGTACCCACACATCATTACTGTCATGGTACCCACACATCATTACTGTGTCATGGTACCCACATCATTACTGTGTCATGGTACCCACACATCATTACTGTGTCATGGTACCACACATCATTACTGTGTCATGGTACCCACACATCATTACTGTGTCATGGTACCCACACATCATTACTGTGTCATGGTATCCACACATCATTACTGTGTCATGGTACCCACACATCATTACTGTGTCATGGTACCCACACATCATTACTGTGTCATGGTACCCACACATCATTACTGTGTCATGGTACCCACACATTACTGTCATGGTATACACACATCACCACACAAGCTACACATCTGACACATACATTTTTTTCCTCTTCGTCAAGATGGCAGGTACATGGTCCCTCTCACACAGTGCTTGCATCATGGGATTCCACGCCTCTCTGGCCTTATTGTGGAGACAGCCTCATGCAAGCCACCGCCATATTGTACTCATGAGCGAATATGATAATGACACAGTACCAACAAGTTGATAAGTAAGATACATGTGCAACAGTTAGGTGTCTTTATTACGAAACGTTTCGCCTACATAGTAGGCTTCTTTAGTCGAGTACAGAGGAGACAGCAGAAACAGTAGAGATGTAAAGACGATGTCATCAGTCAGTCACCCTTCAAGGGTGATGGATCAGAGAAGAGGCGAGTCCAGGAGCTGTGATTCGACCCCTGCAACCACATAATGTGATCTCCTTGGAAACTACATTTAAAAAAAATCGAAGCTAACTGTCAATTTTTATTAAATGGTTGTTAATATTATATTTCCAAAAATTACAGTAACGCTGATGATAATATTTAAGTGTATCGTTGATACTCATCGTTTTCTGTATCAAAGAAAAAAAAAAAAAAAAAAAAAATACAAAATTTTCCTTCAGCTAAAAAAAAAAAAAATCTACCTAACATGATAAACAGATTTATAAGTTTAAATTAACTTATAATAAAGTGTCAAGTAGAACAATAAATTTTTACTTATGTAGAACTTAACCTAAAATAACAAAATGAAATCAAACATTGAACAAATTTCCATTGGTGTTCTATTCCCGTTTTGGGATAAAAAAATATAAGAAAATGAAAAAGCTATATCACACCAGCTTTGTTCCGAGGAAGATGCTGTCTTGATGTTGGTGAAGATCTCTTCTTTAAGATAAGAACCTCCAATATTTTTTTGACTTAATTCATATCTGCAAAAAGAACTCTCTACTATTCTAACCAGATATAAACATATAAATGGTTTATTACCTTAATTTGGGGTTATCTTGGTGGGTAATTTACATATATATTTATGTATGATAATTGTACTTACGTATACCTTTGCCTAAATTACTGTTTTTTAAGACCCTGCTGTACACGTTCACCTAGCAGTAAAATGGGTACCTGGGTGTTAGCGGACTGGTGTGGGTCGCATCCTGGGACAAAATTGACCTAATTTGCCCAAAATGATCTGCATAACAAGGAACTTTCTATATAGTAGTATGTTACTGATGTCAGCTATGGTCTGTATACATTGTACATGTACTTGTAGAAATAAAGATTATTATTATTATTATTTCTTATGTGTACCTGTTCCTAAATAAACTTATTCTAGGTTATCGTAGGTTATTTATACTATGTAAGATAATTGTACTTATGTGTACCTGTGCCCAAATAAACTTACTGACCTTTTTTGGGGTTATCCAGGGTAATTTACACTATGTATGACCATTATACTGTGCCTTAATAAACTTACTGACCTTTTTGGGGGTTATCCAGGGTGATTTACACTATGTATGACCATTATACTGTGCCTTAATAAACTTTCTGACTTTTTGGGGGTTATCCGGGGTAATTTACACTATGTATGACCATTATACTGTGCCTTAATAAACTTTCTGATTTTTTGGGGGTTATCCGGGGTAATTTACACTATGTATGACCATTATAGTGTGCCTAAATAAACTTACTTACTTAGCTAATCAAGAGATGGCAGTGCGGAATTTAGTTTGGCGTTTTATCACTAGATGGCAGTAAAGAGGTTGTCAGGCAGTACATGTCAAGGAGGAACATCCAGGGTGAAGCTGAGAGAGTTGGAAGCAGCTTACAGCTTACAGTTGAGCGGCAGCCACCGGATGGGAGAGCAGCAGCTGCCACCAGTCCTGCCATGACCACTGTGTTGTAACCTTGTCTGCCATCAGTGTGACAACCATGGCGCACTCCACCATGAACGGTCATCACAGTCCCAGCAAGCGGGTCTATAAGGTGGTCCTTACAGGCGGTAAGTATAACTTCATCACCCGGGGATACCAGGCTGCCTTTTTTTTTTTAGGGGGGGGGGGTTCCTCCACTGGGAAAGCTTTATTTTCACGCTTGTTTTTATCAGTTCTGGCTTCGTGGAGCTTAAAGCTCAGCCATGTGTCTATAAAAGACTGTGTTGGTATTAAGAATCCCAGTGGAAATAAGTCACTTTGTGACTTATTTGGGTTATCCTGGTGGGTAATTTACAATGTATAATAATTATACTTATGTGTACATGTGGCTAAATGCACTTATTTACATAAGCCTACTGGAAAAAACACACTTATTGTGGGGGAAAAAACTTTATTTTTCCACTTGATTTGATCAATTATGACTATAAAGCTCAAAGCTCAACCGTTTAAAATAAAAAGCTTTCTCTGCATCAAGTAGACCTGAAGAAGCTCGTCAGTTCCACTGTTTTCTAAATTTATTTTTCCACTATGATCTACCTTGTCCATAATTACTATCGCATTTGTTTTGTTTCGTCAGGTTAAGTCCAGGATCTTTACTTAACTCATGGTATAACTTAACAAATCTTTGATGACAATTGTGTTGTCTGAACTTCACCTTGTGAAACAAAGCAAAGGCGATAGTAATTATGGACAAGGTAGATTATAGTGGAAAAAATAACAATGATAATAGGGGACAGGGGTAACTCTCGGGCCTCTGCCCAGAACCAGCCAAAAAAAAAAAGGGGGGAGTAAACCTTTATTATAGAGCACCTTGGTAGTGTTATAAAATGCTTGTGGTCCTGGAGGAACATGCCACGGCTTAAAATGCAGTTTGATTTTGCAATTGATTCGTCTTTCAGCTCGTTGGTAGCTGTATATGTTTGTACATCAGTCGTGTCTATAAATATTTTATGATGAACCAACTCCAGTACACTCCTACCAGCTATTACAATAATGCTCTATTATGTATTTTTGAGTGAGAAATAAGTCAGTTTTTTTGTTGGGGGGGGGGGGGTATCCTAGGTAATTTAAACATGTTACTATGTATGATAATTGTATTTATGTATATATGTACCAAAATTATCTTATCTGACTTTGGGGTTATCCATGATAACCTAAAAAAGTTAGAAAGTGACTAATTTCCATTGGAGTCCTTGAATAAGTAAGTTTATTCAGGTACAGGTGCACATAATTACAGTTACATAAATTACCATACATAGCAGCACATGTGTAGATTACCCAGGATAACCCCCCAAAAAATCAGTGACATTTCTATTAAGTAATTTTATTTAGGTACAGGAACACGTAAGTACAATTTCCACTAGGTATGATAATTGTGCTTGTGTACATATGCTTAAATAAACTTATTTATTCTCCGTATCAATAAAAAAAATCGAAGCCAATATCAAAATCATTTAGCTTCCTCTTTTGCTTTCCTCATTCCAAAATATATCGAATAGGTTCGTCTTGGATCATTCAGGTGCTTATAACTACATGTAAACAAATATATAGAAATGACAGTTGTTTTTATGAAGTATTTTGGTGTAGAACTTATAAGGGAGGTCGACCAAATATACAGAACTTCAGGCTTATTTTAGACGTGAAAAGTTGTTCAATTGTTAATACAAAGGGAGATTACAACTCTGTACTCACCTAATTGTACTCACCTAATTGTGGTTGCAGGGGTCGAGACTCAGCTCCTGGCCCCGCCTCTTCGCTGTCCGCTACTGGGTCTCTGCTCTCCCTGCTCCATGAGCTTTATCATACCTTGTCTTAAAACTATGTATGGTTCCTGCCTCCACTATATCTTTCTCTAGACTATTCCACTTCCTGACTACTCTGTGGCTGAAGAAATGCTTCCTAACATCCCTTTGACTCATCTGAGTCTTCAGCTTCCAGTTGTGTCCCCTTGTTTCTGTGTTCCCTCTCTGGAACATCCTGTAACTGTCTACCTTGTCGATTCCCCGCAGTATTTTGTATGTCGTTATCATGTCTCCTCTGACCCTTCTTTCCTCCAGTGTTTTAGTCCTATTTCCCTCAACCTTTCTTCATAGGACAGACCCCGGAGTTGTGGAACTAACCTTGTCGCAAACCTTTGCACTTTCTCTAGTTTCTTTACGTGCTTGACCAGGTGTGGGTTCCAGACTGGTGCTGCATATTCTAGTATGGGCCTGACGTACACGGTGTACAGTGTCTTGAACGATTCCTTGTTAAGGTAACGGAACGCTAATCTTAGGTTTGCCAGTCGCCCATATGCTGCCGCAGTTATCTGGTTGATGTGCGCCTCCGGAGACGTGCTTGGCGTTATACTCACCCCAAGGTCTTTCTCCTTTGCCGAGGTTTGTAGCCTTTGTCCGCCTAACCTGTACTGTCAGCGGTCTTCTTTGCCCTTCTCCGATCTTCATGACTTTGCATTTGGTGGGATTGAATTCGAGAAGCCAGTTGCTAGACCAGATGTCGAGCTTATCCAGGTCTGTTTGAAGTCCTGCTTGGTCCTCTTCCGATGTGATTCTTCTCATTAATTTCACATCATCTGCAAACAGAGGCACTTCTGAGTCTATCCCGTCCGTCATATCATTTACATATACCAAGAATAACACTGGTCCTAGAACTGACCCCTGCTGTACACCGCTCGTCACAGGTGCCCACTGTGATACCTCATCACGCAACATGACCCGTTGTTGCCTCCCTGTGAAGTATTCCCTGATCCATTCCAGTGCCCTTCCTGTTATACCTGCTTGTTCTTCCAACTTCTTTACTAATCTCATGTGAGGAACTGTGTCGAAGGCCTTCCTGCAGTCCAGGAAAATGCAATCAACCCACCCTTCTCTCTCTTGCCTTACCTCTGTTACTTTATCATAGAATTCTAGGAGGTTTGTTACACAGGATTTGCCCTCCCGGAATCCGTGCTGTCTGGTGTTTATTATCCTGTTCAGCTCGAGGTGCTCCACCATTCTTTTCCTGATGATTTTCTCCAGGACTGCACACTATACAAATAAGTGACACCGGTCTATAGTTTAGTGCCTCTTTTCTGTCTCCTTTTTTATAGATGGGGACTACGTTGGCCTTCTTCCATACCTCAGGTAGCTGCCCAGTTTCAAGGGATGTGTTGAATATTATGATAAGTGGCACACTCAGTACTTCAGCTCCTTCCCGAAGAACCCACGGGGAGATATTGTCCGGACCCATCGCCGTTGAGGTATCAAGGTCACAGAGCAACTGCTTCACCTCCTCTTCAGTTGTGTGTATGCCCTCTAGCATTTGATACATCCCTTGTTGGTGACGCACCCCGTCCTGTCTACCCAGCTGCCTTCCTTCCTCCACTGTGAATACTTCCTTAAACCTCAAGTTGAGCTCCTCACATACCTCTTGATCATTACTTGTGAGTTCCCCATCTTCTCTCCTCAGCCTTATCACCTGGTCCTTGACTGTTGTCTGTGTACTCACCTATTTGTAGATGAGTACACATAGGTTGATTCGCAGCTCCTGGCCCTTGTGTGTGTTTACTTAGTTGTGGTTGCAGGGGTCGAGTCAGAGCTCAGCGCTTGCCAGGTTCACTCAGCCTCGTGGGGCCTATGATACCTACTTTTAAAACTATGGTGCCTGCCTCTACCACTTCCCGACCACCCTGAAACTGAAGGAATACTTCCTGACATCCCTGTGGCTCATTTATGTCTTTATCTTCCAGCTGTGTCCTCTAGTACCTGTTTTTCTACTCAGACACCTGTCCTTGTCCACCCTATCAGTTTCTCTTTGAGTATTTTGCAATTATATCTTATCATGTCTTCCTTGGTTCTTCTGTCCTCCAGTGTTTACCTGGTGTTTCCGCTAGCCTCTCCTCGCAGCTCCTGTCCCTTAGCTCTGGAACAAGTGTACCCCTTTGATTCACGGGAGTACGTTTTTTGTTAGTCCCACCTGCACCTCGTGTTTTTTCCCTGCCTCTTGTTGGGTACAGTATCAAATACCTTCTTGCAGTCTAGGAAAATGCAGCGCACCCATCCCTCACATGTTATAGAATTAAACGGGTTGGTAAGACAACATTTGCTACCTCTGACCTCGTGCTAGTTATTGTGTGTAAAGCATCTCTCCAAGTGCTCCACTACTCTCTGTGATAGTCTCAATTTCATTGCATAGTATTCGTGTCAGAGGAACTAGTCAGTAGTTCAGCATTTCCTGTTTTATATCCTAAATACATGGACTACATTCTCTCTTCTAAATTTCTGGCAACTGTCCTGTATCATTGACGTGTTGAAGATCACCGCTAGTGCTACGGACAATGCCCCTTCTTCCTCGCGCAGAATCCATGGTCACTTTTCTTTACACATTAATTTTACAGGTTAAGATCTGTTATCCTACTTCAGCTCATTTCAAAGCCTAGTCCTGTCTAAGGTATACTACCACTAGGATGCCACCCACACCAGGTACCAACTTACTGCTAGGTGAACAGAGGCAGCATGTGTAAGGGAACATGCCCAAAGTTTCCATCCATGCCGGTGATCGAACCACGGACACTCACTGTGTGAACTGAATATGCTGCTAACCAAGCCACAGAACACCTTGTCAGGGGCAGTTGCCTTTGATTTATCCATCTCCATCTTCCCCATGTCTATGGTTTCCAATATCTGTCGGTGTATTCTGTGCTCTAGGCTTTGTGGCTTGGATCTGGCGAGTGGCGTACTGTGTACTTTGATGTAGTGTGTGTGCAGGTTGGAATCTTGCTGTGGATTGAGAGATAATGTTCGTAAATAATTTTCCCCGTTTGCGAATTATTAAGCATGTTAAACTATGATAATTATACTCATGTGTACCTGTACCTCAATAAACTTAGTAAACCTAGTCTCCAAAATACTGCACAATTTTGTTTGTCACAAAACACTACGGGAATTCCCCACTAAACATCGACGAATGGTTCTTTTTATTAATTTATCAGTGTGTTTATGAGATTCGGGAATATGTCTCTGATCACTGAGGTAGAGGGGCAAGGTTTGTGAGATTCAGGAAATAATAATAATAATAATAATAATAATCTTTATTTCTGCAAGTATATGTACGGTATACAGGCCTAGCTGAATCAGTAACATACTACTATATAGAAAGCCCCTTGTTATGCAGACCTTTCGGGCAAATTAGGTCAATTTTGTCCCTAGGATGCGACCCACACCAGTCCACTAACACCCAGGTACCTATTTTACTGATAGGTGAACATTGACAGCAGGAGATTTATCACATTAGTGAGGCATAAGGCTACCTTTCTTTGATCATTGAGATAAATGAAAACCAGGAGCGGTTACTATTTTTATGTGATATCTGTGACTTTTTTCAGTTTTCCCTACTCCCACGACCCTGCCTTGGGCCAGGCCTTCGTATTCATTGCCTGGTCGACCAGGTTGTTGCTGTTGGCGGCCCACCAGCCCACTTACTCCTCTCAGCCTGGTTGATCTGGCATGTTGCCAGTAGTGAGAGAGAATTGATGCGAACGACAGAGAATTTTTATCAGGCGACTTCCCGTTGTAACTGGTGGTGTTGAGTACACTGCTTACCCCCCACCTCTCCTTCCTGCCTACCTTCCCACCTCTCCTTCCTGCCTACCTTCCCACCTCTCCTTCCTGCCTACCTTCCCACCTCTCCTTCCTGCCTACCTTCCCACCTCTCCTTCCAACCCTCCTTGAAGTCACCTCACTAACAGGATTCACCTGACATGTTTGGTTTTAGCTAGCCTAGCAGAGGAAGCACTCACGTGGCCATCTGTCTAGTTAGTGGCAGACCCAACTGTATTTATCACTGCAAACACAAACTTAATGAATTAATTATCAAGGACGACAGTGGAAATAAGTCACTTTGGCTGACTTTTTTTTTGGGGGAGGGGGGTTATCCTGGTGGGTAATTTACACACGTTACTATGTATGATAATTGTACTTATGAGTACCTGTACCTAAATAAACTTACTTAACACAGGGTATATACACCAAGAGATGTATATGTATATATACACAGGTGTATCTCAAGCATATATACAGAGCGTATATCAGTGTATATACGGAAGTGTATATTTCGTTGTATATACGCCAGGTGTAAATCTAGGTAGATTTAGACTTGAGTTTAGTAAGGTTAGGTATGTATGTCAGTGATCCCTTGGATGATGGCCCCCGCCTCCCGGGCCCACACCAGGCCTACACCAGGCCAACACCAGGCCTACACCAAGCCTCATAAATTGTAAAGGAAAGACTAGAGGAATTATAAGTATTAAAAAACACACATGAAAGTACAGTTAAATGTAGTGAAAGTTAGTAGAAGATTGTAAGGCTTAGTGGAGAACCTTGTATATATTATGACGAATATCTCTCAATGTTATGCATATACACAACAAGTGTGTGTGTGTAATATACACACACACACACACACACTTGCTCTGTGTATACTCTCTCTCTCTCTCTCTCTCTCTCTCTCTCTCTCTCTCTCTCTCACACACACACACACTATTTTAGGTATTAAAGTAATCTTGTCTGGTGATGTACAGGTTACATTTAGCCTTAACGACCCTCGTGTAGCAGATAGGTTTTAAACCTAGTACACAAAGCTGACTGTGGCTAACTTTAAATAAAACCTCTGAAATCTGAGACTAGAGCAAGAGTAGGCCTTATTAGGCCTATCTAATCCTAATATACAGGTTAATGACAGATAAGCTAAACGCTGCCGTCAACTCTTCAAAAGAGGTTCTTTGTCCCCTCCCAGGGCTTCTGATCCCATGAACTGAATCTGCCCTCCCCTTCCTCGGATCATACCTGATTACCTCACATTCCTCCTTAAAAATAATTTACACTTATGGACAAGTTTTATATTAGCAGTAATATTATTTATAAATAATTTGACAGCTATTTGGATTTGTATGATTTTTTTCCTGTTTTTCAATATTTCTCTCATAACTCGAGAACCCCTCTTCAGATCGGATCCAAATTTTGAACGTTTGTGTATGGTAACGAGGACCAGATTTTAGGAACAATTGACATGTATAGCTGCCTTATGACCAGAGATATTGAAATAATTTCCAGCATCCTGGAATGGCTTATAACTTGTTAGAATGGGCAGAGGATGCAATATTCCCCCAATGAAAAGCAGGGGCGCCATGAGTACACCAAGACACGCCGACACAATAACTGAATAACTGTCAGGGGTCCAAGACTGTTCAACTGACTCCCAGCATACATAAGGGGGATTACCAAAAGACCCCTGGCTGTCTTCAAGAAGGAGCTGGATAGGCACCTACAGTTAGTACCTGACCAGCCGGACTGTGGTTCCTACGTTGGTTTATGTGCGGCCAACAGTAACAGCCTGGTTGATCAGGCCCTGCTCCACTACTAGACCTGGTCATGGACCGAGCCACGGGGGCGTTGACCCCAGAATACCCTCCAGGTATACTCTCAGTGATGGCGCTTCAAACCTTCAACAAAGTTGACTAATTCGGCCACTGTGAAATTCAAGAATGTTGGTGCAGTGTTGACCATTTTGTGTGGGGAATTTCGATTTTCGGTTATGATGATGCAAGATAGGCAGGTTGGAATCCTGCTGTGGACTGAGAGGTAATGCTTAAATAATTTCTCCAGTTTGCGAATTGTTTAGCATTTCAAAATATCTTTCGAAGTTCACTGCATGTGGCAGGATTTGATGAAATAACTTTTCATTGGTCTGGTGTCCCGGGGTATGAGAGTGACCGCCTAGCTTCGGCTAGGCACCATTACTTATCTGGAGTCTGGCTGAGTGGCGAAAGTACTGCGTACTTTGATGCACTGTGAGCAGGTTGGAATCCTGCTGTGGCCTGAGAGATAATGCCTTTAAATTTCGCCCGTTTGCGAATTGTTACTCACGATGAAAATATATGAGTGTCGCTCCTGAATGACTTCAGTATTTAATGACTAATGAATCCTATGGCCAGAATAGTAACCATTCATTTTAGTTTGTGTGTGAGCAAATATGTTAAACATTTTTTTTTTCAAATTGAATTATAAAAATACAAAATATTTTTTTCTTAGGGGATTGTAGAAAATTTAAAAACTAATACTATAACGCCAAAAAAAAAAAAGAAAACATGACGGCTTGATGCCAGAGCCGATCATCTGTTAGCTGCACTTCTGTCATTCCATCTAATGTTTTCGTTTATAACCTCAAGAACGCCTTATCCAGTAGGTTTCAATTTTCTAACCTTGATCAGCTATTGCTGGGTGAAGGTTTGTAGAGCAGTTGACATGTGTAGGCGCTTTCTTCCCGCTTTTATATACATCATTGCCGAAATTGAATCTCACCACATTACTTAAAGATTCACTTTTCATCCGCTTCACAAATTTCTAGTATCGCGGGGGAAGGGCTCCTGATCCAAGTAATTGCAGTTACCAGTCCCTGGATCCATTATGCACCTCTGTAATCTTTTGACAACCGCCCACAGGATGGGTATGGGCTGCATAATAAAGATATTAAACTAAACTAACCACCCACGTTTCTCGGATTCAGTTTAATTACCGCCTATTCCCCATGAATAATAATAGAATGGTACTGTGTGATTCAGTGATTCATAGGTAAATGAGAGGTCAAGGGTTGGATATCCTGGCTGGGTGGAACATTTTTGGCAAGGTCTTCCTTCACAGTTCTTGCCGAGCTGTGAGTGTGGGAGCCGGCTGGAAATAGATTGACGGATCGTGTTTTGTTCATAGCATGCTTGATTATTACTCTCGTGTGGAAACGGCAAACCTGTATGGGTCATACAGCGCCTGAGGGATGGGAGGTGATCAGAGGAAGGGATAGGTTGCTTCATTTACTAGAATGATGGTGTAGATGGTGTGGTGGTAGTGTAGAAATGTTGAGTAAAACAGTGTGATGTGGCCTACCTACCAACATGGAGGGTATTCCGGGGGTCAACGCCCCCCTGTCCCGGTGCCAGACGAGGCCTCCAGGTGGATCAGGGCTCGATTAACCAGGCTCTTTCTGTTGGCCTCACGCAGTCCAGTGTACGATCCACAGTACAGCTGATCAGGAACTGACTTTAATAACCTCTCCAGTTCCCTCTTAAAGATAACTAGGGGTCTACTGGCAATCCCCTTTATGGTGGAAAGCTGTTGAATAGGCTTGGGCCCATTACACTTATCGTATTGCCTCTCATTGTATTCATGGTACTAATGTTCTCAAGGCGACTTACACAAGCCTTAAATAGTAATTATCTCGTATATTGTAGTGCGCTCTCCTTGGGTAAATAAATTTGTAGTACAGGGACACGTAAGATAAGAGATAAGATAATATTTTCTTCGGATTTTTAACCCCGGAGGGTTAGCAACCCAGGATAACCCAATAAAGTCAGTGCGTCATCGAGGACTGTCTGTCTTATTTCCATTGGGGTCCTCAATCTTGTTCCCCATGATGCGACTCACACCAGTCGACTAACACCCAGGTACCTATTTGCTGCTAGGTGAACATGACAACAGGTGTAAGGAAACACGTCGAAATGTTTCCACCCCGCCGGGAATCGAACCCGGGCCCTCCGTGTGTGAAGCGAGATATTTAGCCACCAGGCCACCGTTGTGTAAATTACGCACCAGGATAACCAAAAATTGTTTTGCATCTATGTAATTTTTGTTGGCCTTGTGGCATATTATAATTAGTCAATTGTTATTAAGAAACGACAGTCGAATATCTAAATTGAGAAATATGCTGAATACAGCGTGTGAAGCAGGTGTTGATGGTGGGGTTGTCAAGGGCCACCAAAGCGTGGTGTTGAATATAATAATGGTGTACAGTATCGATAAGTTGATAAGTAAGACACGTGTTCAACATTTAGGTGTCTTTATTCCGAAATGTTTCGCCTACACAGTAGGTTTCAGTCTAATACAATGCCACCAAAGCATGATGTTATTGAGGCTAAGGGCCACCAATGCATGATGTTATTGGAGTTGTTAAGAGCCACCAAATCATGTTATTGGTTGTTAAGGGCCGCTAAAGTATGATGTTATTGGGGTTGTTAATGGCCACCCAAGCTTGATGCTAGTGGGGTTAAGGGCCACCAAAGCATGATGTTAGTGGGGGTTGTTAAGGGCCACCAAAGAGTGGCGGTTGTAGTACTTTTTAAGGGCTACTACGGCTTATGCCCTATGATCCAGCTTCCAGAAGTCTGGCATTTAAACATTCACTTAACACTGAGATACTGCCTATTACTGGTCACGGAGGAACGAACACGTAAAACACGAATGTCTGGCTGGAAACCAGAGCCGTTAAGAAAGACCTTAACTCTAGGATATCGAATTCACTTTTGAGCTAAATCGTGGCCGATTCTGGTGCGAGCAGAGTAAAACCTTGAAGTGGAGGAGGAGGAGGAGGTGTGGGAGTGAGGGCGAGGAATGTAAACAATGAAGCAGCAAGCTGGCTTCAATCCACGAACTCCGTGACGTCACAGGAACCTTAACTGCATCTCGTCAGCTTATAAATATATAATTTTTTTAGAATAGTGGCTTGAGAAGTGATCCACAGGCGCTTCTGACCAGAGGAGAGAGTATAGCCAGCCATTCATCTAGAAAATTAATGAAACAAGTCACTGACTTTTTTGGGTTATCCTAGATAATTTACACATACGTTACTAGGTATGATAATTATGTGTGTAATTGTACCTACATAAACTTACTTAAGAAGAAAATATAAAGAAATGAAAAGAAATAATGAAAAAATATTATATGGGCAATTTATATTGTATTGTGCGGGCATTGATTTATGTGTGGGCAATGATTTATATTGTGTAGACAATGATTTATATTTGGGCAATGATTTATAATGTATTGTTTGGGAAGTGATTTATAATGTATTGTGTGGGCATTGATTTATATTGTGTGGGCAATGATATATATTGTGTGAGCAATGATTTATATTGTGTGAACAGTGATTCATAATTTTTGGGTAATGATTTATGTTGTGTGGGCAAGGCAGCTAGCAGGAAGGTAATATTGAGAAGGTTTCAAGTGATGGAGAGAGCCAGTTGGCAGCAGCAGCAGCAGCACTCTTTTCCCAGTGACGTTGATACCCCGTGGCCGAGATGAACTGACCCAATACCCCTCTTCACACCTGATCCCCCCCCTCTCTCTCTCTCCTTCACCTCTTCCCTATCTTTTGCTTCTCGTTTACTTCTTCCTTGGACATTCCTTGTTCACCTCTTCCCTATCTGTCTCTTCTTATTCGCCTTCCCCCTTCTATCTATCCCCTTTCCCTAGTCTCTCCTCTTGTTCCTATCCTCCCTATCTATTCTTATTCCACCTTCTTGTTCTCACTCTTTTGTTTACCTCTGGCCTGGCCCAGTTTACCTCCTTGGTATACACTTGTAAACCACTGTAAGGAACGGGATGGTATTAATATTACAGTCGTATAGGCATTAATTCAGTGTTGTCGCTGTGTCAAAACACCTTTACCAGCACCAAGAATAATGATTGTTTTATATTTCACAGGTATTATAATAATAATAATAATAATAATAATAATAATAATCAACTATGCTTTAATTGGTTTTACATATATTTTAGGTAAATTAGTACTATTAGTGTGGGGCTGCGTTGAGGGAGAGGTTATTAGGTTTGAAGTCTGTCTTCTACACGATGCTCATTAAGGTTGTATGTCACTTGTTTACCACTAGTCAAGATTACTTTATTACCTAAAATAAGACTTAAACTCTTAGTATCTATTTACTGAAAGATAAACATCTTTCAGTGTGTATATATATTATATATAATATATATATATATATATATATATATATATATATATATATATATATATGTCGTGCCGATTAGGTAAAACTGGTCAATTTTTTTTTATATTTTATTTAAAAAAACTTAACATACATGATACATAGAAATGGTATACAAATATGAAACGATTCTTTTCATAAGACATACAACTTCGTGCAATGATGAAATACACAATGAACTAACAAGAAACTTGTAATACTGTATAAGAATATTGACGACTGTTTTCAAACTTTACTATGCATCCCACCTCACAAAGTTTTACAAAACATGGTGGCTGCTATGTTAATTCTCCACCTAATTGCATTTCAGTTGTCTTCAAATATTTTTACTCCATATTATAGCTGATACAGAATAACTTAAGCTCAAATAAACTTATTTTTCTACTGAAATCGTGTATTCTTGTGACATATAATACTACAATGTAGTACATCAATGAAAATGCCACACCAATAGATGCCAAAAACCGCAACACTAGATACATGACATCCAATTATTCCCGTGCACCCTATATGACTTACATACCTTATACATGACATACATAAAAGAGCATAACTTATATATAATGTCAAAATACACTTGAAACAAACCAATACCCTTTGTCACAAGGGTGCATCTTTGTCACATGCAAATATATCTACCAAACACATAAAACTAAAGCAGGCCCTAAACCCTGTACCTTATTATACAAAACAGGTACATGAGTCTAATATTTTGTATTCCCTACGTCATCATCCAACAGAGAAGCTCCCCATACTCATACTCCAGACCCATGCCTCTCCGACCAAGAAAAACCGTCAGGTAAACCCACTCAATCCCTTACAAAAGATTAACCCTATAATCAAAACCCTCCCCCACTTGAAAAGCCACCCCCTGCGTCATTAGTCATCCCAACCCCTCCATGCACACATACCCTAAAACCCCTTATCTCCCCACAACCGCTAAAATTACCTTGATAATTAAAATCCCCTCTCCCACTATGACCCAACAGACACACCTCCCCCACCTAGAACTACACCCTAATACACATCCAAAACTCCACGCTCACTCATCATACCTTAACCAGGATGAGCTTACCCTCCTACCACGTCAAGCCCCTTCATTCTACAATACATCCCGCAAAACCATGTTCCTATACTCATCAGAAAATGCAGACTCCCATTTACTCCCATACACCACCCGATTCCTGCATTTACTCCTATACATTGTGCCCCCATAGCTCTAATCCTTTCCCCACCCCTTGCTCCCTCAGTCTCCAGGAGACACACACGAAATCCACCATTAAATACCATAAACCCCTGCGTTCTCTATCACCCACCCCTCGTATATCCATACTCATAGCCCTCAGTACTGAAATACCCCCACCCCTATTTTCCTCAACACCCTGCCTATCCATTCTCTACCACCCCCAGTTCCTCACAAAAATATATAGCATGCATCACTGTTTCTTGCAACCCACATCTTTTACAGCACCCATCTCGAACAATGCCCATCCGACATAACAATGCCTTATCTGCCACCACCCCATGTAGAAACCTATACATTAATTCCTATCCCCAGCCCTAATCCTCATACCTTTCAAACCCCTCCAGATCAATCCCCAATCATACATAGGGTATTCAGCCACCCCTCCAATCCCATCCTTCCCCACACGCGACCTTCAAAACACTAGCCTTCACTTCTTTCACCCTCTCACAATCACCAAATGCCGCAATATATCCCAACACATCCCCAACGATACACCCCCCCACCATCTGCGCACCTCCCGCTCCACCGCTCCCACGGTAGCCCCCTCAGTGCCTCCCAGCCGCACCATACACCGTTTCACAAACAAACACATCAACCTCCTTTCCACCCAAATAAGCCCCAACCCCTAACTCCACTCTCTTCCTAACCACCTCCTTCCTCAACCAGTGTTTACCAAAGCCCAAATGTACTTAAAAACCCTCACCTCCAACCCTCTCACATCTTCCTGCATCAGAGGGTAAACCACTGCCACGTGCCACAGTCTACTGTAGATCAGCACGTTCACCGCTATCACCCTCTGATGCAAGGAAAGATCCCCGCCCTCCAACTCGCCAACCTATCCAGCGCTAGTTGCACCACCCTCCCAGAGTTCACCCTCCTGGCCTCCATACTGTCACCCATATACATAATACCACAAATTTTCAGACTATCCACAATAATCCACCCATATCTCTCAGCCAATCTACCTCCAATCCATGCCCCTACCTCCAACAAACGTGATTTCGCCCCATTAATTCTCATACCCGTAGCTGCACAAAAACACCCTTAGACCCCCTCAATAATCTTCAATCCCTCTTCCATTCTCACCAGCACCGTGGTATCGTCCACGTACCCCACTATATCATTTCCTCCTCCCTACCTGTATCCCACCCACCCCACATTCTTCACAATCATCCTATAAAAGGGATCTTGCATGCCGCGAACAATATCTGGGATAATGGACATCCCTGTCGCAAACCCCTATCCATTCGTACCACCCTTCCCAGTTCCCATTCACCTGCACACGCACAGTAGCCCCGAATACACCGTCTCTACCCACCTAACTACCTCCTCACCAAACCCCTGTTTTCTCATGATCGCATACAGCATCTTTCTCTCCACACTATCATATGCCCCTTCCAGTCCAACGCTAATACTCCTCCCCCAGCCCCTCTATAAATCCCTTGATGCGTTCATGTCCCTCAATCATACACCTACCTGGTATCCCACGTTGTCCTTCCGCTATCACCTTCTGCAATACTCTCTTCAATCTGTTCCCAAAACCTTCGCAAAGATTTTATAATCTGCATTCATCATTACCAGAGGTCTATAATTCTGCACCATGTTCCCTGATTACTCTTCTTAACTAATACTACCACCCCCATGCCCTGCTCCCTCCCCATTCTACACCTACTCTTCATACAATTCATCAAGGCCACCATACATTCCTTCAACACATCCCAATGTACCCTATAAAATTCATTCACCATACCATCCATACCAGGCGCCTTTCCCTACTCATTCCATTCACCGCCTCCCACACCTCCTCCTCTGTTATTTCTCCCTCCAGACACAACCTGTCCTTGTCCCCCAAAACCCCTACCACACCCTCCTCTACAATCTCACCTTCACTCCTGCCCCCACCCTTGCTCCGCAAATACGCCTCAAACCACTTATCCATGTAAACTCCCATCGCCTCAGTCGTCCGTAACGTTGACCCCTATTGAATCCTTCCAAATCCTCCTCCACATCCAGGTAGTCTATCGTCATAGCCTCTCTGCGCCCCCTACACCTGCCCACAACGTACCGCGATGGTCTGTCACCCCATAAAACATCATCCATACCCGCTTTCACTCTGCACGCGTCAAACCTCTCATTTTGCAAATCCCTCAGTCTTTCTTTCAAACCTCGAATCTCATCCATCACCTGCACTCCTCCACGCTCATAACAACCTTGCAACAACCCCTCAAGATACTTTTGTAGACCATACCTCCAGCACACCTCCTCTCTCCCCAGCTTCTGATAATATTCCCTAATTCCTATTTTCGCACAGCTCTCCCACCATTCCACCAAATCATTATTATCCTCTCCCCTTTGTTCCCACAATGACCCCCACCACCTCCTAAAATCATCCGCCCTACCCATGCCAGTCAATAATCTACCATTCAGCTTCCAATAACTCTGATACCACCTAATCACCCCTTCCCAACTCACATCTGCCAGAACACCCCTATGGTCCGAGAATCCCACATCAAAAGTCTGCACCCTCCCTACAACCACCCTCCCCGTCACATATACCCTATCCAAACGCGCCGCATATCCCTTCCTGACAAAAGTATACTCCACAAAATCCCCCCCTCCCACTACGTCCCTAAAACCTGCACTACTCAATAAATCCCTCAAGGCCCCCAACTCACACCCCGCTCCCCTAGGTTCCACATCCCTTTTTCTAATTACACTATTAAAATCCCCTCCCAATATTGCCACGCCCGGCAAACCTCCCAATGCCCCCACCATGTAATCGTTTAAAAAATCAATTTTCACTCTTCGAGAAGCCTCCGCTGGCATATAAACCCCTACGAAACAAACCTTCACCCCCCAATCCCCCTCCACCCTTACCACCCTGCCCCCCCCACTCTCCTCCCACGCTCGTAGAACAAAGGGGCTTGACGTGCTAATGACCACTGCCACACCCCCTTTTAATTTCCCTGAAGACCCTGCATACACCTCATATCCCTGCAAACATAATTCACGCCCACATCTATAATTGTGCTCCTGTAGGAACCCCACTTGCACACCATACCGTCTCAAAGTTCCCTCTACCCACCGTCGCTTGACCTCTGCCCTCAACCCATTAACATTAATAGTTAGACACTGGAATATAAATGAGTGGGTTTACCTTTCGACCTCTGCACAGACTGTGACATTATCCTTCCTTTACCACCCCCCTTGCCCACACTTTTGCTGCCCATAGCAACATCCTTACCATCATCTCTTGCCAACTCCCCTCCCCTTTCATTCCCCTTCACTTCCACCAAAGGCTTCTTCGTGACCCTCTGGGCCGGTGTCAAGATATCATCATGATCTTCGACCGTGCCAGATCGCTTCCGCGACCCGCTCCCCACCTCCATCATGTCCCCACTATCACTCTGATGCACCTCCACATTGACGCACTCACGCACCAATGCTGCTACCTCAGGATCTCCTGCCCCGAGTCAATCCCAACTCGTGCCTCCTCCACCAAATCTGCCCCATCCCCAACATGCAACACCTGTAATGGATCATCCAGTAATCCCTGAATCACTTCCACCAGAGGCACATCCATGCCTTCCTCTATCACAGGTACTTCCTCAACCTCCTTTTCATTCACCTCTCTTCCCAAAGTAGGCTCTGATGGGTGGCACGGTTCTGCCACACCCTCCACTATTTCACTCCAGCTCCTGGTCCTTTGCTGCTGTCCCTCATCACCAGCCGTCCCCTCATACTTTCCCTGTGGTTCTGTCGGGATCTTGCGTTCAGCGGTTCGTTGAGCACCTCTCCGCAAACAATCCGCTGCTACATGATCAAAATTCCCACATATCCTACACGTCCTCCTTTGTCCTGCGTAAGTCACGTACACTTGCGTACGAAACTCAGCCATAATGATGTAAGATGGAATGGGCCTCCTTAACGACATCTTTAAGGTGAAAGATCCCTCAGGAAGTCCCTCCATGGGTCCCACACTCCACTTTCCTGCCGTTGCCAGATGTACTGTCCCATACTCGCTGAAGACACGTCCCACATCCATTTGATTCGCCTCAAAAGGCACATTCTTTACCTTTACCCATGTGTAGGTGCGAGACACATCCTTTAATCGCACCTGCAACGTCGCATTGACCGTGTAGACGTTGTCCTGATGTCGCTCTACCAATGTCTCATATGCTGCAGCTGTTAACAACTTCACAAAGATCCTGTTCATTCCATTTAGTGCCACTCCATACAGTTCCTCCATATCAATGTTGTATATATCACGAAGAATAGTAGGTATTACTGTAGCCGCCACAGCAGGTTGAATTACTCCTGTAACCATGTCTATGCAGACGGTGTTGATGCGGCGTCTGCCCACCGCCGCCATGACAGTGAAAATAAAGTTGCTCACAGTCTCCACCAGGGGCCAGAGACCAGAGTAGCACACCCTTCTCTCACGAGAGCTGGGTGGCGAATTAATGGTCAATTAGCAAGAACTCATCTAAAATTAAGCCCTTTCTAAAATTTTCTCTTATACGTTAAAATATATATTTTTTTCATTTATGGTAATGTAAGAATTTATAATTTTGTACCAAGAGAAACTTTGAAAACCTACCTAACCTTATTACAACAAGCTCAATTTAATTTAGCCTAACCCAACTAAATATATTTTAGATACGTTAACATTAATTTAATAATAAACAAACACAATGAAATATATTTTTTTCGTTATGTTCAGAATGATTTTGGCGAAATTATTGCATACACAAATTTTCACTTGTCTTATATGGTAAGGTGAGCGTTGCTATTTAAGCCAAAATCGCAAGTTTTACCTAATCGGCACGTCATATATATATATATATATATATATATATATATATATATATATATATATATATATATATATATATATATATATATATATATATATATATATAATATATATAGAGAATTAGTGCATGATTATATCAATTATCAAGGAACTAAGTTCCTTGATAATTGAGAATCAAGCGCTTGAATTCTCATTTTCGTAGTGGTTCTTGATATTTTGATATCACCTGTTTATGTGATCTTTTTCATATATTATATATATATATATATATATTATTATATATATATATATATATATATATATATTATTAGTGTATCTATGCTATATTCTTCAGTGTGCGTGTGTGTATACAGACAATTAAAGATATACACATCTGAATGTATATACACTGAAATACATGCACTTGTGTGTTTATATAGCCTTCTGCTGTGTGTTTGGCCTCAAATAACTGGACGTGTGTAGGCTGTTCTTCTCAGTAGATAACCTTGATATATTTACCGTGAGGTTAATATTGTCCTGTATTCCTCCCCACCTCCCCCATCTCTCCCCACTAGGCACTAAAATTACGCACCCTGTGTGATCACACAGATGCCAAACAACACTTGTTAAATATTAAACCGTCTATACATAGTGACTTTCCCTATCCTGGGATCCTCTTAAGCATGGCATCTATTCTCCGTTATTTAAGTCTATTCTTGCTTCCAAGATTCCTTGATTATGGTCCCTATAGTCATCAAGAGGGTATTCCTTTACCTTTGATAACCATTTGAGTTTCGAGAGTCGTACTCCCGGAGCCCGGCCCTGGGCCAGGCTCGTCTGGTGCTTCCCTGATCAACCAGGCTGTTGATTCTGGTGGCCCGCTGGCCCACGTATCCATCACAGCCTCGTTGATCTGGCACTTGGTGAAGATATTTGTTCAGCGTACCCGCCTAATAGGTGGCACTGTAACTACCCATCTAGTAGGTGGCACTGTACCCATATAGTGGACGGCATCATACCCACCGTGCGGGTGGTAATCAAAAGATTAGAGGCCCATAATGGGGATCAGTCATTTAGTAACCACTAATTCTTTTATGCATTTCTCACACCCATATAACAGTCTTGGTACCACTAAACTCGCGTACATTTCCCTGTGTGGCCTCGACACAAAATTCTTTCCATAAATAACTCAGCACACTACCCACCTTTGAACCTCATTCTATAGTTCACCTCGTGTTCCATGGACTATCTGCCGACAAGTCCACGACCAAATACCCGATATATCGTCCATACTCACTCACTCTTAAGAATATAAAGCATAATATCATGACTGGAACAATACACAATAAGGAGAGAGGAACTCATGGTCCAAGTCTGACCAGAGCGTCGTCCTAAGTCGTTGTATATGTCGGGTATTAGTGTTATATATACAGTAAGTCACAGTAAACAGGTGGTGTCACAATATGCAAAACAACCACTGTGAAAATTATAGTGACCTTCGAAGCGCTTTCGTATTTTTAAGGACCTGTTTACCTGGAGTTTACCTGGAGAGAATTCCAGGGGTCAACGCCCCTGCGGCCCGGTCTGTGACCAGGCATCATGTTGGACCAGAGCCTGATCAACCCGGCTGTTACTGCTGGCCGCACGCAGTCCAACGTACGAACCACAGCCCGGCTGGTCAGGTACCGACTTTAGGTGCCTATGTAATATATATATATATATATATATATTATAATGTGAGATGAGGGAAGGAAGTAGAGTCTCATTACATTATCGTGTTCACTAATTGCGGTGTCTGAAAACTAAAGCAATCAGTAATGGATCCACCTTGAGGAACATAAGACAAGCAGCAACCTGGTTATAGACTGGTACACTCGTGCTCCCCCCTCACACTGGAGAGTGATGTAGTGGAGGCAGGATCCATACATAGCTTTAGGAAGAGATACGATGAAGCTCATGGAGCAGGGAGGTAGTGCACTAGTAGCGACCAGAGAAGAAGCGGGGCCAGGAGCTATGAATCGACCCCTGCAACTACAAGTGAGTACACACAAGGCATATGATAGGATGTATAGGCCAGCAATGTGGCAGGTGTTGCAAACGTAAGGAATCAGGAGCAGGATTTTAACCGCAGTAGAATTTTAGCAGAGTTGTGGACATTGTTTTTTTAAGTTTTATACAGAGTGAAGCTGAGTTTAAGTTAGTGTGAATTCAGCGGAACACTGATGATGTAACTACGGTTGTGGAGAATTACACACTAACATCTGGGACCTCCTTTGGTGCTTCCTGGGATCGTATTTACTTGGGCCTCCTCTTATCGGCAACATTGCAAGCTCCTGTGTTGACTGCAACATGAAAGGCCTAGAGCTGTCATTCAACTCACCCCCGTGGTTCTTTTGCATGTATATATTATATATATGTCTTGCCAAATAGGTAAAACTTGCGATTTTGGGTTAAATAGCAACGCTCTTGCCAAACAAGGCAAGCAAAAATTTGTGTATGCAATAATTTCGCAAAAATCATTCTGAACCTAACGAAAAAAATATATTTCATTGTATTTGTTTATTATTAAATTATTGTAAACTTATCTAAAATATATTTAGTTGGATTAGGTTAAATTAAATTGCGCTTGTAGTGGTAATGAATTATTTACATGTTTATATCTGGTCACAATTGCTTGTACAAAAAACATCTTTAATTCGGACAGCATTTCGCCCTCTGCACGATGTTAGATTTACAACCATGCGGTAAATTCGTATGGGCATGGAGTTCTATGTTCTGTGTAGAAATTGATCAAGTTGTAACCCCCAGTATTGTATGGGTAAGGGGGACCGTTGTGATACATAATATATATGGAAGGTAATGGGTGCCAAGAATGGGGCAGGGGGAGTGCCAAGATACCCTGGGGAGGGGTTCCCCATCTCCCCAGGAAGTGGCATAGTGGGTGCCAAGATCCCATAGTAGGACTGGCCTGAATTGGTCACTGCCAGAGTAGTTTTGTCTACTGCTGTTAAGGGGAAGTACCCACACTAGGGTGTACTAACCTGTGAGTCGTGTACTAACCTGTGAGTCGTGTACTAACCTGTGAGTCGTGTACTAACCTGTAAGTCGTGTACTAACCTGTAACTCACTTAGCAGTAATAGTTGTTGTAGTAGTAGCAGCAGTAGTAGTATTGTAGCAGTAGTAATGACAGTAGTGGTAGTAATAATAAGAGTGGTATAAGTATAAGTAGTAGTGTTCCAGCCGCGGTATCGCGACTTTATTTTTCAATAAAGGGGATAAAATAATAGTTTTAAACTTACCTAAACAAAGCAACTGGTAACTATAAGTTCAAGTTAGATATATTTAGGAAAGTATTGGTTTGGCAGTAGTTGTGGAAGTGCCAGGGAAAGTACACCTGTTTTGTGTAGGCTTAAGGTGACAAGTTGAAGATTAAGAAACCTGTGCAACACTTGGGGATCTTTATTGATGAAACGTTTCACCTACACGGTAGGCTTCTTCAGTCAAATACAGAGACCATGGAAGGTGAACTCTCCTCCAGGCTGCGGGACTGATCACCTCAGATACTTTTTCTCCAAGGTTGGTGGACTGATTACATCATCTTTATTTCACTACTACTGTTGCCTCTGTATTTGACTGAAGCCTACTGTGTAGGCAAGACGTTTCAACAATGAAGATACTCAGTCGGACGAGTTAGGTTGTTACTGGTGATGGATGCTGTAGGGAGAAGAGGTTGATGGATGCTGTAGGGAGAAGAGGTTGATGGATGCTGTAGGGAGAAGAGGTTGATGGATGCTGTAGGGAGAAGAGGTTGATGGATGCTGTAGGGAGAAGAGGTTGATGGATGCTGTAGGGAGAAGAGGTTGATGGATGCTGTAGGGAGAAGAGGTTGATGGATGCTGTAGGGAGAAGAGGTTGATGGATGCTGTAGGGAGAAGAGGTTGATGGATGCTGTAGGGAGAAGAGGTTGATGGATGCTGTAGGGAGAAGAGGTTGATGGATGCTGTAGGGAGAAGAGGTTGATGGATGCTGTAGGGAGAAGAGGTTGATGATGGATGCTGTAGGGAGAAGAGGTTGATAATGGATGCTGTAGGGAGAAGAGGTTGATGGATGCTGTAGGGAGAAGAGGTTGATGGATGCTGTAGGAGAAGAGGTTGATGATGGATGCTGTAGGGAGAAGAGGTTGATGATGGATGCTGTAGGGAGAAGAGGTTGATGATGGATGCTGTAGGGAGAAGAGGTTGATGATGGATGCTGTAGGGAGAAGAGGTTGATGATGGATGCTGTAGGGAGAAGAGGTTGATGATGGATGCTGTAGGGAGAAGAGGTTGATGAGGATGCTGTAGGGAGAAGAGGTTGATGGATGCTGTAGGGAGAAGAGGTTGATGGATGCTGTAGGGAGAAGAGGTTGATGGATGCTGTAGGGAGAAGAGGTTGATGATGTGTAGGGAGAAGAGGTTGATGATGGATGAGGTAGGGAGAAGAGGTTGATGATGGATGCTGTAGGGAGAAGAGGTTGATGATGATGCTGTAGGGAGAAGAGGTTGATGATGATGCTGTAGGGAGAAGAGGTTGA
This sequence comes from Cherax destructor, assembly GCA_009830355.1. NCBI lineage: Eukaryota > Metazoa > Arthropoda > Malacostraca > Decapoda > Parastacidae > Cherax > Cherax destructor. Next base: position 28,837 of record WNWK01003480.1, on the reverse strand, counting down.
TGATGGATGCTGTAGGGAGAAGAGGTTGATGGATGCTGTAGGGAGAAGAGGTTGATGGATGCTGTAGGGAGAAGAGGTTGATGGATGCTGTAGGGAGAAGAGGTTGATGATGGATGCTGTAGGGAGAAGAGGTTGATGGATGCTGTAGGGAGAAGAGGTTGATGATGGATGCTGTAGGGAGAAGAGGTTGATGATGGATGCTGTAGGGAGAAGAGGTTGATGATGGATGGTGTAGGGAGAAGAGGTTGATGATGGATGGTGTAGGGAGAAGAGGTTGATGATGGATGCTGTAGGGAGAAGAGGTTGATGATGGATGCTGTAGGGAGGAGAGGTTGATGGATGGTGTAGGGAGGAGGGGACTGACAGTCCACTACTGCCTGGGCAGGTGGTCAGGAAGGTCTTACCTAGCAATTAATGGATGGTTACCTGAGAAAGGGACACGGGGGAGGGATAGAGGGAAGGGGGAGAGAGATGAGAGAGAGAGATGGGATGGGATGGAAGAAGATAAGAGATATAGAGAAGGTTGAGAGATAGTTCCTTCAGGAGTAAGACCTGCTAGTTCCTTCGGGAGTAAGACCTGCCTAGCATGGGCCAACAAACCTTCTGTAACGATCTCTTATAAGAACATCGAAAAGGAGGAACACTGCAGCAGGCCTACTGGCCCATACTAAGTAGGTTCTTCTCAGACCCAAACCCGCTAACAAAAATATTTTCCCCACGCATTTTATTTAACTGTTCCATCTACCGCCAGTCTTCCTCTACCTGGGCACCAAACTCTCACTGGTCAAGGTCATTGCCGAAGGCGTGAATGTGTTGTGTGTACATAATGTCATCGTCATAAACAAGTTTGAACAAGTGTGTGTTTACGTCCCCCCGTCAGCTGATCTGGGACTTGCTTCCTCCTGGGTTCAACAGAGACGATCCTACAGGAATTGTGGTTCCTCTGATACTTTTTGTATCAGAGGGATTGTGGTTCCTCTGATACTTTTTGTATCAGAGGGATTGTGGTTCCTCTGATACTTTTTGTATCAGAGGGATTGTGGTTCCTCTGATACTTTTTGTATCAGAGGGATTGTGGTTCCTCTGATACTTTTTGTATCAGAGGGATTGTGGTTCCTCTGATACTTTTTGTATCAGAGGGATTGTGGTTCCTCTGATACTTTTTGTATCAGGGATTGTGGTTCCTCTGATACTTTTTGTATCAGAGGGATTGTGGTTCCTCTTATACTTTTTGTATCAGAGGGTTTGTGGTTCCTCTGATACTTTTTGTATCAGAGGGATTGTAGTTCCTCTGATACTTTTTGTATCAGAGGGATTGTGGTTCCTCTTATACTTTTTGTATCAAAGCGATTGTGGTTCCTCGTATACTTTTTGTATCAGAGGGATTGTGGTTCCTCTGATACTGCGCGAATGATATTGTAATCCTACGTGTATTGTAGCATCCTCCAATCCTTTAGTGAACATATCATCCTAATGACAGTACTGATGATACATGGTTTTCAAACTGACAGGTTGAAGAATGAGACAGTGGCTTCATCAGTCCAATACAAAGAAGAACGTATAACGAGAGGAGTAGTTTGAGGTGATCAGTCCCTCAGCCTGGAATCGATGTGTTCTGTTCTCCTTTCTTGTGTTATGTACCTTTCTAGTCTGCTGCTGTAAGGTACAGAAGGTGTAGTGCAGAAGCCCTACTGGCCCGTGCTAGTCAGGTCCAAGTCACCTACTGGCCTAAGCTAGTCAGGTCCAAGTCACCTACTGGCCTAAGCTAGTCAGGTCCAAGTCACCTACTGGCCTAAGCTAGTCAGGTCCAAGTCACCTACTGGCCTAAGCTAGTCAGGTCCAAGTCACCTACTGGCCTAAGCTAGTCAGGTCCAAGTCACCTACTGGCCTAAGCTAGTCAGGTCCAAGTCACCTACTGGCCTAAGCTAGTCAGGTCCAAGTCACCTACTGGCCTAAGCTAGTCAGGTCCAAGTCACCTACTGGCCTAAGCAGCAGGTCAAGTCACCTACTGGCCTAAGCTAGTCAGGTCCAAGTCACCTACTGGCCTAAGCTAGTCAGGTCCAAGTCACCTACTGGCCTAAGCTAGTCAGGTCCAAGTCACCTACTGGCCTAAGCTAGTCAGGTCCAAGTCACCTACTGGCCTAAGCTAGTAGGTCCAAGTCACCTACTGGCCTAAGCTAGTCAGGTCCAAGTCACTACTGGCCTATGCTAGTCAGGTCCAAGTCACCTACTGGCCTAAGCTAGTCAGGTCCAAGTCACCTACGGCCTAGCTAGTCAGGTCCAAGTCGCCTACTGGCCTAAGCTAGTCAGGTTCAAGTCACCTACTGGCCTAAGCTAGTCAGGTCCAAGTCACCCACTGGCCTAAGCTAGTCAGGTCCAAGTCACCCACTGGCCTAAGCTAGTCAGGTCCAAGTCACTCACTGGTCTAAGCCAGTCAGGTCCAAGTCGCATCCACTGAAGGAAGGAGCAATGTATCAGACCTATTAGCCCATGCTAGGCAGATTCAACTCATACCCGCCCATGTCGAGTACCAGAAGCGGGTACATGCCCCCATATGTAGTAGAAGTGATTAACGGCACCTGGCATACTATTCTGGAATATAACAGCTGTAGTGCGTAGTGTGCAACCTCCACACACAGTGAGTGACCCATCAGGCTAGCTGAAACGTTGCCAGACATGAACGACCCATGCACCACACCAGTGATACACAGCACCACCAACATACACCACCAGCACTACCACCAACATACACACCAGCACTACCACCAACCATACTACCACCAGCACTACCACCAACCATACTACCACCAGCACCACCACCAACCATACCACCACCAGCACTACCACCAACCATACTACCACCAGCACTACCATCAACCATACCACCACCAGCACTACCACCAACTCATACCACCACCAGCACTACCACCAATCATACCACCACCAGCACTACCACCAATCATACCACCACCAGCACTACCACCAATCATACCACCACCAGCACTACCACCACATCATACCACCACCAGCACTACCACCAATCATACCACCACCAGCACTACCACCAATCATACCACCACCAGCACTCACCACCACCACCACCACCACCAATCATACCACCACCAGCACTACCACCAATCATACCACCAGCCAGACTACCACCAATCATCCACCACAGCACCACCACCAATCATACCACCACCAGCACTACCACCAACCATACCACCACCAGCACTACCACCAATCATACCACCACCAGCACTACCACCAATCATACCACCACCAGCACTACCACCAATCATACCACCACCAGCACTACCACCAATCATACCACCACCAGCACTACCACCAACCATACCACCACCAGCACTACCACCAATCATACCACCACCAGCACTACCACCAATCATACCACCACCAGCACCACCACCAACCATACCACCACCAGCACTACCACCAATCATACCACCACCAGCACTACCACCAATCATACCACCACCAGCACTACCACCAACCATACCACCACCAGCACTACCACCACCAGCACCACCACCAACCATACCACCACCAGCACCACCACCAATCATACCACCACTAGCACTACCACCAATCATACCACCACCAGCACTAAGACCAATCATACCACCACCAGCACTACCACCAATCATACCACCACCAGCAGTACCACCAATCATACCAGCACTACCACCAATCATACCAGCACCAGCATTAAGACCAATCATACCACCACCAGCACTACCACCAATCATACCACCACCAGCAGTACCACCAATCATACCAGCACTACCACCAATCATACCACCACCAGCACTACCACCAATCATACCACCACCAGCACTACCACCAACCATACCACCAGCACTACCACCAACCATACCACCACCACCAGACCTACAATCACCAGTTCTACCAACACAAATCCTACCACCAGGAGCAACACAAATCTTACCACCACCAGCAACACCCTGGATATCCTCATCACTACACAACACATATCCTCCGAAGATGTACGTAGTCACACGAAAGCTCAAGTTTCCCTCCTCTTATTTTCCACCATCAACTGTTTGTGTGTGTGTGTGTGTGTGTGTGTGTGTTCCAGACTTACACTGTACCACTGTAGAGGTTACAAAAGAAAGAAGGCAGTGACCTTCGAGGGTATTGTTAGCAGGTAATTGTTAAACACACACACACACACACACACACACAGCCACACACAGCCACTTAGACTAACTTACCATTACCAAGAAAGAGATGAATGCAGCTAATTCAGGTCTGTCCTCACCACCCATCCCTACCACACAACCATGGGGTCGAGTCACAGCTCCTGGCCCCGCCTCTTCTTCCATTTCCTGACAACTTTATGACTGAAGAGATACTTCCAAACAACCCTGTGACTCATCTGAGTTTGTGTGCTCACCTTTTGTGGTTGCAGGGGTCGATTCACAGCTCCTGGTCCCGCCTCTTTGTTGATAGCTACTGAGTCTATTCTTTGCTCCAAGAGCCTTATCGTATCTCTTCTTAAAGCTGTGTTTGTGTTTTGTGCTGTGATGTGTGTGCTCACCTGTGTTTGTGTGTGTGTGTGTATACTCTCCTATTTGTACTCACTTATTTGTGGTTGCAGGGGTCGAGACTCAGCTGCTGGCCCCGCCTCTTCACTGACCGCTACTGGGTCCCTTCTCTCACTGCTCCATGAGCTTTATCATACCTCGTCTTAAAGCTATGTATGGTTCCTGCCTCCACTACATCACTTGCTAGACTATTCCACTTCCTGACTACTCTTTGGCTGAAGAAATACTTCCTAACATCCCTTTGACTCAGCTGAGTCTTCAACTTCCAATTGTGCCCCCTTGTTTTTGTGTCCCCTCTCTGGAACATCCTGTCTCTATCCACCTTGTCTATTCCCCGCAGTATTTTGTATGTCGTTATCATGTCTTCCCTAACCATCCTGTCCTCCAGTGTTGTCAAGCCGATTTCCCTTTAACATTTCTTCGTAGGACATTTCCCTTAGCTCTGGAACTAACCTTGTCGCAAACCTTTGCACTTTCTCTAATTTCTTGACGTGCTTGACCAGGTGTGGGTTCCATACCTGGTCAAGCACTGCATACTCTAGTATGGGCCTGACGTACACGGTGTACAGTGTCTTGAACGATTCCTTACTAAGGTATCGGAACGCTAATCTTAGGTTTGCCAGTCGCCCATATGCTGCAGCAGTTATCTGGTTGATGTGTGCTTCCGGAGACGTGCTTGGTGTTATACTCACCCCAAGATCTTTCTCCTTGAGCGAGGTTTGCAATCTTTGTCCACCTAGCCTATACTCTGTCTGCGGTCTTCTTTGCCTTTAGTTACCATTTTGTCCTAGGCACATGTCGATTAGACACTAGGCCTGTTTATGTATGTATGTGTGTGTGTGTGTAACGAAACACTTCGAAATGTTTCGGCCCCGCCGGGAATTGAACCCGGGCCCTCCGTGCGTGTGTGTGTGAGGTACACACGACAGGTTTCAAGTGTTGTGCCCTCATGGGGGAGCCATGTCGTTGCTGTACTTGAAGCTGTGTAGTATTAGTAGTGGTTGTTAGCAGCAGCAGGTACTGCCACCACGTGGTGCCAGGCAAGATGGCGGCGCTAGCAGTCACGTGGAAGGTGGGGAGGGAGGAGAGGGGTGCCAAATTCATGACTCACTTCCCTCTCTCTACGTGTATCTTCCCTCCCCCTACATCCCCCCCTTCCCCAAACGCTTCCATCCGGTATTCCCCCCTCTCCCCGGCGTACATGACCTCGGTTGCATGTGCATCTCTCTCTCTCTCTCTCTCTCTCTCTCTCTCTCTCTCTCTATCTCTCTCTCACACACACACACACCAGGAGCTGTGACTCGACCCCTGCAACCACAACTAGGTGAGAACAGCACAGGTATGACTGGGCTCCAGATCCCAGGATCAAGAGCCCTTCCCTTGCATCAGGGTGACCGTGAAGGAAATAAGAGAAATGAAGAGAAGGATAATGAACTGCAACACTCAAGTGCTTGCAACACTATTCAATGTTATATTGCAACACTGATCAATGTTATATTGCAACTTTGATCAATGCTACACTGTGGGAACACCCACAGTGCGTTGCTACACTGTGGGAACACCCACAGTGTGTTGCTACACTGGGAACACCCACAGTGTGTTGCTACATTGTGGGAACACTGTGTTGCTACACTATACCACGTGTTGTTACAGTAACACTGTACTTTGTGTTGCATTACAGTGTGGTGGTTTCGTAGTGTTGCAGTAACCATATTTTGTGTTGCAGGGCCAAGTAGTGGTTCACTAGTATTGCAGTAACAATATTTTGTGTTGCAGGGCCGTGTGGGGGAGCATTAGTGTTGCAGTAACACCATACTATGTGTTGCATGGCCGTGTAGTGGTTCAGTAGTGTTGCATGGGCGTGTAGTGGCTCAGTAGTGTTGCAGTAACTGTACTTTGTGTTGCAGGGCCGTATGGTGGTTCAGTAGTGTTGCAGTAACACTACTTTGTGTTGCATGGCCGTGTGGTGTTTCAGTAACACTGTACTGTGTTGCAGGGCCGTGTGGTGGTTCAGTAGGTGTTGCAGTAACACTATACTTTGTGTTGCAGGGCCGTGTGGTGGTTCAGTAGTGTTGCAGTAACACTGTACTTTGTGTTGCAGGGCCGTGTGGTGGTTCAGTAGTGTTGCAGTAACACTGTACTTTGTGTTCAGGGCCGTGTGGTGGTCCAGTAGTGTTGCAGTAACACTGTACTTTGTGTTGCAGGGCCGTGTAGTGGTTCAGTAGTGTTGCAGTAACACTGTACTTTGTGTTGAAGGGCCGTGTGGTGGTTCAGTAGGTGTTGCAGTAACACTACTTTGTGTTGCATGGCCGTGTGGTGGTTCAGTAGTGTTGCAGTAACACTACTTTGTGTTTCAGGGCCGTGTGGTGGTTCAGTAGTGTTGCAGTAACACTACTTTGTGTTGCAGGGCCGTGTGGTGGTTCAGTAGTGTTGCAGTAACACTGTACTTTGTGTTGCATGGCCGTTGGTGGTTCAGTAGTGTTGCAGTAACACTACTTTGTGTTGCAGGGCCGTGTGGTGGTTCAGTAGTGTTGCAGTAACACTGTATTTTGTGTTGCAGGCCGTGTGGTGGTTCAGTAGTGTTGCAGTAATACTGTATTTTGTGTTGCAGGGCTTTGTGGTGGTTCAGTAGTGTTGCAGTAACACTACTTTGTGTTGCAGGGCCGTGTAGTGGTTCAGTAGTGTTGCAGTAACACTGTACTTTATGTTGCAGGGCCGTGTGGTGGTTCAGTAGGTGTTGCAGTAACACTACTTTGTGTTGCAGGGCCGTGTAGTGGTTCAGTAGTGTTGCAGTAACACTACTTTGTGTTGCAGGGCCGTGTAGTGGTTCAGTAGTGTTGCAGTAACACTGACTTTGTGTTGCAGGGCCGTGTAGTGGTTCAGTAGTGTTGCAGTAACACTGTACTGTGATGCAGGGCCGTGTGGTGGTTCAGTAGGTGTTGCAGGGCCGTGTGGTGGTTCAGTAGTGTTGCAGTAACACTGTACTTTGTGTTGCAGGGCCGTGTGGTGGTTCAGTAGTGTTGCAGTAACACTGTACTTTGTGTTGCAGGGCCTTGTGGTGGTTCAGTAGTGTTGCAGTAACACTGTACTTTGTGTTGCAGGGCTCTGTGGTGGTTCAGTAGTGTTGCAGTAACACTACTTTGTGTTGCAGGGCCGTGTGGTGGTTCAGTAGGTGTTGCAGTAACACTGTGTTGCATGGCCGTGTGGTGGTTCAGTAGTGTTGCAGTAACACTATTTTGTGTTGCAGGGCCGTGTGGTGGTTCAATAGTGTTGCAGTAACACTGTACTTTTGTGTTGCAGGGCTTTGTGGTGGTTCAGTAGTGTTGCAGTAACACTGTACTTTGTGTTGCAGGGCCGTGTGGTGGTTCAGTAGTGTTGCAGTAATACTGTATTTTGTGTTGCAGGGCTGTGTGGTGGTTCAGTAGTGTTGCAGTAACACTAATTTGTGTTGCAGGGCCGTGTGGTGGTTCAGTAGTGTTTCAGTAACACTACTTTGTGTTGCAGGGACTTGTGGTGGTTCAGTAGTGTTGCAGTAACACTGACTTTGTGTTGCAGGGACGTGTGGTGGTTCAGTAGTGTTGCAGTAACACTGTACTTTGTGTTGCAGGGCCGTATGGTGGTTCAGTAGTGTTGCAGTAACACTGTACTTTGTGTTGCATGGCCGTGTAGTGGTTCAGTAGTGTTTCAGTAACTGTACTTTGTGTTGTAGGGCCGTGTGGTGGTTCAGTAACACTGTACTGTGTTGCAGGGCAGTGTGGTGGTTCAGTAGGTGTTGCAGGGCCGTGTGGTGGTTCAGTAGTGTTGCAGTAACACTGTACTTTGTGTTGCAGGGCCGTGTGGTGGCAAAACTACGGGGCAGTCAAGACTTTGTACCTTCTTTGAGAACCTTGGCTGGAAGGTAAGTAACTGGCAACACTGTCTTCTAGCCTACCTTCCTTCCTTTCCTTCATCCTCCCTTCTTCCTTCCTTCCTTTCCTTCCTTTCCCTCCTTCCTTTCCTTCCTTCCTTCCTTCCTTCTTCCTTCCAATATAGCACAACATTAAGAGGTGCCATTATCAATGCTGTCTTCCAGGAAGGTGTCTCAGGGTTGAAGAGCTCTTGATTCCAGGACTTGGAGGTAAGTGCGGTAAACCCTGAAGGCTTGAAGAACTGGAGGTAGTTAGGTTCGATTTGAGGTGGTTGAGGATAGGCCCAGTTCCTTGAATCCAGAGCCCTTCACCAGTGTGTGTACTCACCTAGTTGTGGTTACCATTTTGTTACCATTTTGTCCTAGGCACATGTCGATTAGACACTAGGCCTGTTGTATGTATGTGTGAGTGTGTGTGTGTGTGTGTGTACAGAAGTCAGGCTGGAAGACTTAGGAAAGTCACAAAGACAATTTGTCCCAATTCTTCCTTTGTTTTGAAAATTGTGGTAGTGGTGATGGTGATTGTGGTGGAGGTGTTTGTGGTAGTGGTGATGGATGGTTATTGTGGTAGTGGTAGTGGTGGTGGTGATTGTGGTGGAGGTGTTTGTGGTAGTGGTGATGGATGGTTATTGTGGTAGTGGTAGTGGTGATTGTGGTAGTGGTGGTGGTGATTGTGGTAGTGGTGATTGTGGTAGTGGTGATTGTGGTGGTGGTGATTGTGGTGGTGGTGATTGTGGTAGTGGTAATGGATGGTTATTGTGGTACATAGTGGTAATTGGGGTGGTGGTGGTTGGGAAGCCAGAGGATAGTGGATCTTAGGAGGATTCCAGGAAAAGAATTAATAGGAAGAGAAGACCTAGCAATTTTCTCTCACACACACACACACACACACACACACACACACACACAACAAACACACACACCAGGCCTAGTGTCTAATTGACATGTGCCTAGGACAAAATGATAACACACACACACACACAGCTTTCAGAAGTATGATAAAGCTCTTGGAGCAGGGAGAGAGTGGACCTAGTAGCGACCAGTGAAGAGGCGGGGCCAGGAGCTGTGAATCGACCCCTGTAAGCACAAATAGGCGAGTAACACACACAAAACAGCTGACAGCTGCATGGAACGACAGTTTTGTGTACACAACAGTGCCCACCTTGTTGCCATGACAACAGTCTCTCATACAAACAATACCATTTTAAGTAATCCAAACCCATCCTTTTATTTGCTGTCACATATATACAAAGATTGATAAACACTCACAATTAAACTGCAGCTCGATTGGTAGCGCATTCATGTCACACATTGAAGTCCGTGGTTCGATCCCTGGTACGGGTGGAAACACAAGGACGTGTTTCCTTAAGACACCTGCCGTCCCTGTTCACCTAGCAGCAAAATAAGTACCTGGGTGTTAGTGGACTGGTGTGGGTCGCATCCTGGGACAAAACTGACCTTAATGGGTACCTGGGTGTTAGTGGACTGGTGTGGGTCGCATCCTGGGACAAAACTGACTTTAATGGGTACCTGGGTGTTAGTGGACTGGTGTGGGTCGCATCCTGGGACAAAACTGCCTTAATAGGTACCTGGTGTTAGTGGACTGGTGTGGGTCGCATCCTGGGACAAAACTGACTTTAATGGGTACCTGGGTGTTAGTGGACTGGTGTGGGTCGCATCCTGGGACAAAACTGACCTTATTAGGTACCTGGGTGTTAGTGGACTGGTGTGGGTCGCATCCTGGGACAAAACTGACCTTAATAGGTACCTGGGTGTTAGTGGACTGGTGTGGGTCGCATCCTGGGACAAAACTGACTTTAATGGGTACCTGGGTGTTAGTGGACTGGTGTGGGTCGCATCCTGGGACAAAACTGACCTTATTAGGTACCTGAGTGTTAGTGGACTGGTGTGGGTCGCATCCTGGGGACAAAATTGACCTAATTTGTCCATATAGTAGTACGTCATTGATGTCAGCTATGGCGAGTATACCATGTAGTACTTTGAAGAGCAGTTAATATATCAGTTTCAAGCCAGGGTAGTAACTACCTCACACCTCTGACCTTCCTGAATATATTCAATCTCCAGTAGAAGTCATTGCAACATTGCTGGAATTAAATCACCACCAGATGCGAGGTATTGTATTACAACCTCAGGTTCTAAGCCCTGTTATCCTGAGTGTAAAAGGGAGCTTGGAGCAAAGAAACAGTAGAAAATGCTTTGAATTGTATTTCCTTCACCAAGCAATTATGAATTTTTGTATTTTCATGTATATTTATGTACACTATATACAGAGATAGTAGTATTAGTGCATGCCACGGTAGTCAAGGCAGAACAACAGCCAATAGACAGAGACGACCGTACAACAACCAGGTCAGGGTGGGAATGGCAATGGTAAACATGTGAGTGGAATCCACGTCACCTTTCCCATTGCCAGACCTGCACTATGATTGGTTGAATCAAGTTGTTGATTTGGTGATGGGGCCCCAATCACCAAACCCTTAACAAGATGGTTCGCTGGTTGGTGAGGGAGCCTATGTGGGTGTGTTTAACATGCTCCGAATAAGGGGACGTACTTTTTGCATGCAACATATTGCAACAAATTCTGTTTATAATAAATGCTTGCATGCATCTTTAGTTGACGTCACAAGTCACCTGATGAGAATTATTGCAATGTTAATAGTGCAGACAACTGTGCAGAGAGGGCTCTACCCTCCCTTCATGTTTGTTTGTAACTTTGGCACCGTTGTTTATCTTCTGTGTCGTAAAGTTACGTTAATGAAGAATTAAACACATGTGCAACGGTGCTCTTCAACACCAATGCCGAGGGACTGATTACCTCCTCTTTTGTATATAGTTCTACAGTCTTCACATTGTGTCCTTGAACTTGTATTGATAAAGCCACTGGAGGGCGAGACGTCTACATATAAAGACACCCAGATGTTGTACATGTGTCTATATCTTCCTCTTGTTTTTATTATATACCATTCACATACACTTTACGCCTACATTAATGACAGGTAAATATTAAACTTATGGCTACATTATGTATACACAAACCTTTACTTATATACTTCATAGCAGTTCGTTTTCCTGTGATATTTCGTGTCCAACTTAAGGGGCCCCGGTGAGAGACAGGGGCGAGCCTTGTTCCAGAAATTAGGAAAGGAAGATTGAAAAAATTTGGAAAAAAATGTTTTCTTACCAAAAAATAGTGCATCATTCTGGCAACATTTTGGTGTAATCAACTTGTTTATATCACATTTCCAAGTATATTTTTTCCTTAAATGTATTTTGTTGTGCTTGCTGTCATAAATAATACATGTTGCCAATTAGTGTTTTTTTAGTTTTGTCTCTGCAAAATTACAATTTTTATGATTATTTCATTAAAAACTCTAAATAGCAACATCTCTGATGCCTCCATTCAAGTGTAGGGACTCATGCCACCTCAGTGGCCTCTGGGAGTCTCAACATGTGCTGATGCATGCAACTCGCTGAGATTTAGCGTGCCATATCCATAGAGTTTCACAGAAAAAATATATTAATAACTCAGAAATAAGTTATTGACATTGTTTGTAATGTTTTGCGAAAAGTATTTATAGGATTGTCATGATTTTTTCCACGTTATTGAAGTAATGATGGCTCTACAACCACCCATGAAAGATTTCCAATATCTTTTACAGCTTTGTTTTTATTGATTTTCCCACAAAATAAAGGCAAAAACAAAATCACTAACTTCAACATTTTTATAATGGAATCTACTGACATTTTGCTAAAATGGATTGGGTCAACAATTATAGAGCCTTTATCTTTCATCTGATGTTAACTAGAGCATTGTACATCTTCCCAATTTTGTAGAAATTTACTGGTTTTGTGACCCCTAAAATTTGGCACATTTTATTTTTCTACCTAACCTAAAGGCAAAAAATCATAACAAAGACAGTGTATAGGTTTTTAAAAGCTGTATAAATCACTGTAAAAATCTCATTGAAATTAGACCAAAATAAAGAAAAAAACGTGAATTCATTCGCCCTTCCCTTAAGGGGCCCCGGTGAGAGACAGGGTCGTGGGCAACATAACCTCCCACAACCACAACTTAAGGGACCCCGGTGAGAGACAGGGTCGTGGGCAACATAACCTCCCACAACCACAACTTAAGGGCCCCGGTGAGAGACAGGGTCGTGGGCAACATAACCTCCCACAACCACAACTTAAGGGACCCCGGTGAGAGACAGGGTCGTGGGCAACATAACCTCCCACAACCACAACTTAAGGGGCCCCGGTGAGAGACAGGGTCGTGGGCAACATAACCTCCCACAACTTAAGGGACCCCGGTGAGAGACAGGGTCGTGGGCAACATAACCTCCCACAACCACAACTTAAGGGACCCCGGTGAGAGACAGGGTCGTGGGCAACATAACCTCCCACAACTTAAGGGACCCCGGTGAGAGACAGGGTCGTGGGCAACATAACCTCCCACAACTTAAGGGGCCCCGGTGAGAGACAGGGTCGTAGGCAACATAACCTCCCACAACCACTAACATAACACTGACCTTAAAGATGCAAGTCCACGTGTACAACAATGTTTTTCACGTTAATTGATACACCTTAATATGGAGACGAGATAAGGAAGAATCAGGTGTTGTTAGAAGATTACAGAGGCACGTAATGGGTCCAGGGACTGTACCTCAACATTATAGAGGTACTGTGCTTTTTTGTTCTTTACAATCGTAATGAATTATGCAGACATGAATCAGTTTACAACTGCCGGGGCTGTGGCCAGTCTTGTGATGTGACTGCTTGTGCTGGTGTGTGTCAGCTGGCCTCCCCACCCACTTCTTTTAAGATTATAGATAATATTTGATGTTCTTTTGTTATTGTTCATATGTGGGGAAGTAGCAAGAGGAACAATTTTATTGATTACGACTACAACACGTTTTACTAGACAGCTGTTGTATAGGTCAGTCCTTAGACCAATGTATAGGTCAGTCCTTAGACTGTAATGTATAGGTTAGTCCTTAGACTGTAATATAGTTTGCTAAAAGTACTCTTTGGGTCTTCTATATAATAAATCCTTATTGTCATAACATGAACACTCTTGGCACAGAATCTTCATTTGACGTCACACGTCACCTGACAAAAGCCACTACGTTATTATTACTGTTGAGGGTAAATCTTCAACTAACGTCAGTGTTCACTAGATGTAAGCCGTTGCGACACGAACACTGTGGACGTGAAATCTTCATCTTACGTCACAACCCACCTGCGTCATAATCTGTGAAGCAGATCTGGCAGTATCAGAACATGCGACGAACAATGAGAGGTTAAGACTAAAGCGTAGTAAACAATTGTCAAACTGTACTACAAACAAGAGACTTAAAACAAGAATAGCGGAGGAGTAGCCAGGTGTTAGAGCAATCACAGAGACAAACTTCACTGCCATAGCTTAAGTATATGTACAAGGTATACAAACCATAGCTGACATCAGTGACATACTACTATAAACAAAGCCCCTTGTTATATAGAGTATTTAGGGCAACAAATTCATTTGGTTCCCTTGGATAATCTTTATTTCTACAAGTACATGATACAACTTATACATACCATAGCCGACATCAGTGACATCATATAGAAAGTCCCTGGTTATAATATAGAACAAATCGGGCAACTTAGGTTAATGTGAAGTGTAGCAGGTGATCCAGAGCTATCCTAGCAGTAGTCTAGAACTTGTCATAACTTGTAGCTATTTATCACAACAACAGCTTTGACCTGCTTTTGGAAAGTAAGGTCGTCCATATAACCAATCTTGTGAGACACTCTCAGCATACACTACCACAAACCACCATTATCAACAACAATTCCCGTAAAAGACCCATATTGGAGTATGCAGCACCAGTATGGAACCCACACTAGTCAGGTAAGTAAAGAAATTATTGAACGTGCAAAGGTTTGCAACAAGACTAGTCCCGGAGCTAAGGGGTGTATCCTACGAGGAGAGGTTAAGGAAACTCAACCTGACGATACAGGACAGGAGGGATAGAGAAGTCATGATAACGACATACAAAATACTAAGGAATTGACGAGGTTGATAGGGACAAATACGATCACAGAGAGCACCAAATGCGTTCCCTGTGATCGTATTAGCTTGGATTTCTTCTTTTTCTTTTCTGTAACATTGCAAGCTCCTGATAAGTTGAGTGCAACACGAAAGGCCTAGAGCTATCATTCAATTTCCCCCCCCCCGTGGTTTTGCATCTTGTATCGCTTGTTCGAGAGTTTTGCATAATATTATATTTGAAATTAAGACATGTGCAACATCTGGGTATCTTTATTGTAGACGTTTCGTCATCCAGTGGCTTTATCAATACAAATTCAAGGACATAATTTGAAGACAGTAGAACTATATACAAAAGATGAGGTAATGAGTCCCTCGGCCTTGAAGTTGGTGTGAAGAACACCGTAGTCGTGGAGGTTCTGGAGCAGAGGCAAGGATGCTGGCGCTTATATACTAACGTCAGGTGATAGGGACGTGTTGCAGACGAGGGCATAGTCACTGGTAGGCGGGATTCCCCAGTGGAAGTAAGTCATACCCTAAGAGATGGGTTAGTAGTTGTCGTAGCCGTGAAGAAGGTTATGTACATGTCCTCAGAATCAAGATTCCATGATGTTGCAGTGTCTGACAAGTTGCACAAGAATGGTATACAATGTTGCAGTGTCTGACAAGTTGCACAAGAATGGTATACAATGTTGCAGTGTCTGATAAGTTGTGCAACTTGTCAGACACTGCAACATCATAGAATCTTGATTCTGAGGACATGTACATAACCTTCTTCACGGCTACGACAACTACTAACCCATCTCTTAGGGTATGACTTACTTCCACTGGGGAATCCCGCCTACCAGTGACTATGCCCTCGTCTGCAACACGTCCCTATCACCTGACGTTAGTATATAAGCGCCAGCATCCTTGCCTCTGCTCCAGAACCTCCACGACTACGGTGTTCTTCACACCAACTTCAAGGCCGAGGGACTCATTACCTCATCTTTTGTATATAGTTCTACTGTCTTCAAATTATGTCCTTGAATTTGTATTGATAAAGCCACTGGATGACGAAACGTCTACAATAAAGACACCCAGATGTTGCACATGTGTCTTAATTTCATCTTGTCGGTATTGTATACCATTCTTGTACAATATTATATATATATAAACATGACCTGAGTTATCATGAAGGTTGTCATGACTCGTATCATATCATCAGAGATATAATAATAGTCATGTTTATAACTGAGATGCATCACCTGCCTGCAGGAGGACTCTGCCCCTCTCAGTGCAACTTTGTGTACCAGAACTCTCCCTAACAAATAAAACGTTGATCCCAACTAACACATTACATAAACGCCTATATTTACTTTCGTTAGGGTCAAAATGTACTAGGGTTACGCGGAAGTAAGCGCATGCATATCAGACAGCTAAAAATAAATTCATCTGGATAACGATTTGAGGTTATCTATGAAAGTGTGTCGGCCTGACGTCAGTGTCAGCTTGCACACTGCTGATTACACTCACTGCACGAGGAGAGAGGATGTTACAAGCCTTACCTGAGTACAAGACAACAGAAAGGCACAATACTGCGACTGCAACAATAATTAAGACAAATGTGCAACAGTTGGGTATCTATTGATGAAACGTTTCGCCTACACAGTAGGCTTCTTCAGTCACAACAGACAGCGGGTGCAGTAGTGAAATGATGTAATCAGTCCATCAACCTTGGAGAAATAGTATTTGTGGTGGTCAGTCCCTAAGCCTGCAGAAGAGGTGCATGGAGCTGAACTCTTCTCCGGGCTGAGGGACTCACCTCCTCAAATACTTTTTCTCCAAGGTTAATAAACTGATTAAATCATCTTTGTTTCATTATTACTGTTGCCTCTGTATTTGACTGTAGGCGAAACGTTTCATCAATAAAGATACCCACCTGTTGTACATGTGTCTTAATCTTCAACTTGTCCGTATTTTATACCATTTTCAACAAACCAATACGTCATGTTCTGCATGTGATTAAACTCTGTATTTCTAGTATAAACATTTATGGTAAAAATATTTAGTTATACTACTTTATATAGCCATCGGTTTTTTTTTCCTGCGCAAGTAAAATAAACAGACTTCAATTATAGATACTTTTAAACAAAGGTGGCAGCATTTGTTTGTTATGGTTTTGCTGACCTGTGATTGGTGGAGATGCTCCCCACCTCTGCTGTTCCTGCGCGCTGATTGGTCCCGAATTTAGTTATACTACTTTATATAGCCATCGGTTTTTTTTTCCTGCGCAAGTAAAATAAACAGACTTCAATTATAGATACTTTTAAACAAAGGTGGCAGCATTTGTTTGTTATGGTTTTGCTGACCTGTGATTGGTGGAGATGCTCCCCACCTCTGCTGTTCCTGCGCGCTGATTGGTTCAGACATTCTTGGGGGATTAGTGCCATACACTACCATCTAAATACTTATTGCCTATTAAAACCCTAACGCAAAATTAATATATATCACTAACACAATGTGTATACGCCGAAAGGTGTGTATATTAGTGTATATATAAACTGAGAATTTACTTTAATCTTAATTTAAGGGATTAGAGTACATTTGATAACTTTTATAGGTGATTTGTATCTGATAGACAATAACAATTATTATTACTGGTGGTGGTGGTGGTGTTGATTCGCCGGGAATTCTCCCGGCCCGGGTCTATTCCAGATGGCGACCCGGCTCCGGCTCCCTGTCGTGGGAGTATCTGAGACCTATGTCTCCCATGAGAGGAGGTACAAGTACCCCCTCATCGTTGGGACCAACTGTCCCCAGGCCTAGCCACATTCCCCACCCGCACGGGGCTCGTAAGGAGAAGCTAGGCCTCTCTGGTCTGGCATCTTCCCCGCCCCAGGGATGCTGACGGGAAGGGCAGTATTATTACTATTGTTATTACTATTATCATTACTTTTGTTATTACTATTATCATTACTTTTGTTATTACTATTATTATTATTGATAGTATTATTATTATTATTATTAATTGATATTATTATTATTATTATTATATTCTGATGAAAGTTCAATTTTGATAGTTCTTATGTGGGAAATAAACTGAAAGTTCAACAACACTAAACTATTTAAGTCAAATAATGACAAAATCAGTGTATGCACGCCAAGATGTTTGTATAACGAAGTGTATATACACTAAAATGTTTATATATTGGCCACGATGTTTTTAGTGTATATGTTGCCTGGTGTACTGTGCAAGGTGTCATAAAAATCAATGATTGTGAAGAGTCAAGGAGCAGCATTGTGGCATTGACATGACATGAAGGGTTCAGCCAATATCATGGTATCGAGGGCTCAGCCAATATCATGGTATCAAGGGTTCAGCCAATATCATGGTATCGAGGGCTCAGCCAATATCATGGTATCGAGGGCTCAGCCAATATCATGGTATCGAGGGTTCAGCCAATATCATGGTATCGAGGGTTCAGCCAATATCATGGTATCGAGGGCTCAGCCAATATGGTATAGAGGGTTCAGCCAATATCATGGCATCGAGGGTTCAGCCAATATCATGGTATCGAGGGTTCAGCCAGTATCATGGTATCGAGGGTTCAGCCAGTATCATGGTATCGAGGGTTCAGCCAGTATCATGGTATCGAAGGTTCAGCCAATATCATGGTATCGAGGGTTCAGCCAATATCATGACATCGGACCACTACAGACTCAGACCCATGTGACCCTTAAACCCAACAGCAACAATAGTAAGATGGACATGAATGGTATACAGTACCCACAAGATGGACATGAATGGTATACAGTACCCACAAGATGGACATGAATGGTATACAGTACCCACAAGATGGACATGAATGGTATACAGTACCCACAAGATGGACATGAATGGTATACAGTACCCACAAGATGGACATGAATGGTATACAGTACCCACAAGATGGACATGAATGGTATACAGTACCCACAAGATGGACATGAATGGTATACAGTACCCACAAGATGGACATGAATGGTATACAGTACCCACAAGATGGACATGAATGGTATACAGTACCCACAAGATGGAAATTAGACACATGTGCAACATCTGGGTATCTTTATTGTAGACGTTTCACCATCCAGTGTCTTTATCAATACAATACAAGGACATAATGTGAAGACAGTAGACAGTTCCTCAGTCCTTCAGGGCTGAAAAAGTGATTTTCGCTTTACAGCATTATGGAAGCTAACCTGCTGTATAAGAGGGGGCCCTCTTGTACCTCCCACTCCTTACAATATATCTGACCATCGTCTGGACCCCTATTTCATGTACAGGGGCTACCCCCTCCCTACTGTCCTCAATGGAAATAAGTCACTTTGACTTTTTTGGGTTATCCCAGGTTCTCTACACACATGCTGCTATGTATGATAATCCATGTAACTATTTGTCTGTACCTGAATTTCTCAGCTATCAAAACTTTGGGACCCAGTCCCTGGACCCATTATGTACCTCTGTAATCTTTTGACTACCGCCCACTGGACGGGTATGGGGTGCATAATAAAGATATTAAACTAACTGAATAAACTTACTCCTGTGATTGATTTAGTTGTGCCCCCCGAGCGGCTGCTTTATTGTATACCCACATAATCATTCTGTCAGTGGAGGAGCAGCATAAAAGATTACGGAGGTCACAGTGGCTCTATCAGACCCCACCAGGCATAGTTACATCACGAAAATATATTAGTTCATATATTACAGTTTCTTCATATAGCTAATATACACAATACAATATGGAGTTACAATCTCTAAAACATTTAAACTTTTTATCACCACTAAAACATTAGTCATTATTGGGTTGCAGTCTTAAAAAAACCAGTTCATTCATCTTGATGCAAAATGTGGATAGTCTGAGTATGTTGCCATGTCTTGTAGAGTTTGCATGGAGTTTCTGAAAGGTTACATGTTTGGACACTACAAGATATAGTGTGCCAGTGTATGGCTGTGTCTGTCCAGATGCTTTGCATTTGATGTCATTGGCACCTCTATACAAACAATACTACCAGAGATACTTATAGCCTAGTAGTTGCAATAATGCTGCCAGAGATACTTATAGCCTAGCTTTAGCAGTTGCAACATCTTGCAATCTGCCAACCTTGTTATTTCATAAATATGCTGAACTTACACATTTCAATATGAACATTTGATCTAGTTCCTATTTGTACTGTTCTGCTTTCTTCAAATGGTTTGCTAGTTCTTTTCTTAGAGCATTATTTAAACTTCTATTTGAGTAACACACTACCTAATCCCCAGGAGCCAGGGCTAAGCTCGCCTTGGGAGGTGGTGGCCCTTAATAATCATAACAGTGTCCCGTCCATGACCTCTCGTATATATTATATAACTATAAAATGGTTATATTAACCATAATCTTTAAAGGGGTGGAGGGTAAGCCAGATGAAGGCCTCGGTCAGATGACCAAAAGCTCCAGCTGTGGGGCATCACATAAGACCCGCGTCAGGAAACACTTGTGTGACTAGTGACCCAAGTCGAACCGAAGCGTCGTTATAGTTTCTCCTGTGTTCGGGTTAGGTGTGTAAATTTCTAATAAATGGCGCGTGCTACTGTGCCATCTCAATGATTACTGTCATTAGTATCTTATAATTTAGATTTTTGTAATTGCCTATTTGTAGGAGGAGCACATCTTTGCTTGTGGTTTCTCTGCTTAAGTTTGTTCTTCACGGTTTTTTTTTAAATTCCATTATTTTATGACCCGTAAACAGCACCTCCTGTGCTGCTAAGTTTCTCCCGTGACTGATTTAGTGTCTTTGAAGTTCACAGGAAGATTATGATTGTTTTACTGTATATTTCACTCCTTGTTTAACCATCCTTTTGACATTCATCGTTATTAATGTTAGGTAAAAGAACATATATGATATTAATGAGGCATTTTATTGTGGCAACGTTTCGCTCTCCAGTATTCTCTTCCTGTCTCGAAACAGAATTAACATTTAAGATAAAATAAAAAATATTAGGACGTGTTTCCTAAGACACCTGCTGTCCGTATTCACGTACACTTGCTGTCCGTGTTCATCTATACCTGCTGACCGTGTTGACCTAGCAGTAAAATAGGTACCTGGGTGTTAGTGGACTGGTGTGGGTCGCATCCTGGGAACAAAACTGACCTAATTTGCGGGAAATGCTCAGCATAACAAGGGACTTTCTATATAGTAGTATATCATTGATGTCAACTAGGCCTGTATACCTTGTACATGTACTTGTACAAATAAAGATTATACGACAAAATGACTCATTTTCACATTTTGTTGATGTACAAGCGTAGTAGGACAACTAGAGGTATGAGGACCCCAGAAGGGGGTCCAAATATACAGATCAATCAACCTCCTGAGTTTGTGTTTACGTGTGAGTTATTATTGAGCATTGACAAGTGTTCATCACGCTTTAGTTATTCATGAACAACAAGCTTTAGTTTGGAGAACATTTTTTGTTTAGTGTGAGCTATGATAAGAGCAGTGAGTGACTTACACGGTCAGAGTGCTCTGTAAATATCACGACTGCTACTCCGAGTGAAACCTTGTCTTAATAATATCCACATCCTTGAGTGAATATATGAGGATCCGGGAGGAAGCCTCGCTCACAGACTATACTGTTTATATTTCATGATCTGGGAACGGAGGCTCGAGCCTTTAAAATCCAAAATCCCCTAGTGGATAAAACATTTCTTAAATACGCAAACAACGCATGCATAGGAGAATGAAAAGTATGACCACATTTCGGTCCTACCATTAACTAGTGACACAGTGAAGAGGCGGGGCCAGGAGCTATGACTCGACCCCTGCAACCACAGATAGGTGAGTACAGAAGCGAGAACGGAAGAGAGCCAGTATATGTACGAGAGGGGAGCGGGGCCAGGAGCTGTACCAGTAGTAGTATGATTCGGAATAGTGGCAGAGGTAACAATACATAGAGACTATTACATCATCTTTATTTCATTACTACTGTTGCCTGTGTATTTGACTGAAGAAGCCTACCGTGTAGGCGCAGCGTTTCCTCAACAAAGATACCCAAGTGTGGCACATGTGTCTGTATCTTCAGTATTAGTAGTAATTAAAGAACAAGAGAAAGAAATAGGAGCAGTGCAGATAAGGGTGGGACCATAACCCCAGGGAGAAACTGGTATTAAGGGTGGGATCATAACCCCAGGGAGAAACTGGTATTAAGGGTGGAACCATAACCCCAGGAAGAAACTGGTATTAGGGTGGACCATAACCCCAGGAGAAACTGGTATTAAGGGTGGAACCATAACCCCAGGGAGAAACTGGTATTAAGGGTGGGATCATAACCCCAGGGAGAAACTGGTATTAAGGGTGGGACCATAACCCCAGGGAGAAACTGGTATTAAGGGTGGGACCATAACCCCAGGGAGAAACTGGTATTAAGGGTGGAACCATAACCCCAGGGAGAAACTGGTATTAAGGGTGGGATCATAACCCCAGGGAGAAACTGTATTAAGGGTGGGACCATAACCCCAGGAGAAACTGGTATTAAGGGTGGGACCATAACCCCAGGGAGAAACTGGTATTAAGGGTGGAACCATAACCCCAGGGAGAAACTGGTATTAAGGGTGGGACCATAACCCCAGGGAGAAACTGGTATTAAGGGTGGGACCATAACCCCAGGGAGAAACTGGTATTAAGGGTGGAACCATAACCCCAGGGAGAAACTGGTATTAAGGGTGGGATCATAACCCCAGGGAGAAACTGGTATTAAGGGTGGGACCATAACCCCAGGGAGAAACTGGTATTAAGGGTGGGACCATAACCCCAGGGAGAAACTGGTATTAAGGGTGGGATCATAACCCCAGGGAGAAACTGGTATTAAGGGTGGAACCATAACCCCAGGGAGAAACTGGTATTAAGGGTGGGACCATAACCCCAGGGAGAAACTGGTATTAAGGGTGGGATCATAACCCCAGGGAGAAACTGGTATTAAGGGTGGGACCATAACCCCAGGGAGAAACTGGTATTAAGGGTGGGATCATAACCCCAGGGAGAAACTGGTATTAAGGGTGGGACCATAACCCCAGGGAGAAACTGGTATTAAGGGTGGAACCATAACCCCAGGGAGAAACTGGTATTAAGGGTGGAACCATAACCCCAGGGAGAAACTGGTATTAAGGGTGGGACCATAACCCCAGGGAGAAACTGGTATTAAGGGTGGGACCATAACCCCAGGAAGAAACTGGTATTAAGGGTGGGATCATAACCCCAGGGAGAAACTGGTGTTAAGGGTGGGACCATAACCCCAGGGAGAAACTGGTATTAAGGGTGGGACCATAACCCCAGGAAGAAACTGGTATTAAGGGTGGGACCATAACCCCAGGAAGAAACTGGTATTAAGGGTGGGATCATAACCCCAGGGAAACCTCATAATAAACAAAGCACATAGAATAAAGGCAAGACTATAAACATAAGAAAGCAGAAGAGACAGAGATCAGGTCAAGTGTTCGGAAGTTTGGAATATTTGACAATGTAATGAGAAAGGAAGACATCTACAAAGCCATGACCAAAATTCACATAGTTGTAATATTGGTAGAATTACCCACAATATGTTAAGTAAAAGGACACAAATGTAACTAATGTGACATTTTATTGTGGCAACGTTTCGCTCTCCAGGAGCTTTGTCAAGCCGTTACATAAGAACATAAGAAAGGAGGAACACTGCAGCAGGCCTGTTGGCCCATACTAGGCAGGTCAAGCGATACATGGACACACAGGGTATATATATACTCTCCAAGTGAGGTGTAATACTAGTGGTGGTAGAAGTAGTAGTGATATAAGTTGTAGTAGTAGTAATACAATAAGGTAGAACAATCAACTTGCACATGAGTAAAAGGTGATAAAAACAATTACTTGGGTAGTATAAAAATAGATTAGACAATATTTCTGTTGGAGGTTGGAATAGAGAAGACCTGTAGCAGTGTTCCACATCTGCGATGTTCTTTGTGAAGTATTAGCAGGAGAGACTATGTGATGGTAGGGTTTACTGTTTTCAGGAGGATTCTTGCTAAGACTTCAGAGATGGTGAAGCTGCCTTTGTTTTGTTTAACTGTGTTACAAACAGCGATAAGTGCTGATTCAAGGCACTTGCATCTGCGGAAATTAGTTTCTTTGATTACTAATCGGGCGTCTCTGAATTTCATGAGATGATTGGTGGAATTTCGGTGTTGTACGCAGGTGATGTTCAGGTTATCGTTCCTACATAACCTGAACACATTAATGCATGTAGGAACGATAACCTGAACAACACCTGCGTACAACACCGAAATTCCACCAATCATCTCATGAAATTCAAAGACAACCGTTTAGTAATCAAAGAAACTAATTTCCGCAGATGCAAGTGCCTTGAATCAGCACTTATCGCTGTTTCTAACACAGTTAAACAAAACAAAGGCAGCTCATCTCTGAAGTCTTAGCAAGAATCCTCCTGAAAACAGAAAACCCCTCCATCACATAGTCTCTCCTGCTAATCTCACAAAGAACATCGCAGATGTGGAACACTGCTAAGGTCTTCTCATTCCAACCTCCAACAGAAATATTGTCTAATCTATTTTTATACTACCCAAGTAATTGTTTTTATCACCTTTTACTCATGTGCAAGTTGATTGTTCTACCTTATTGTATTACTACTACTACTACTTATTCACTACTACTACCACCACTAGTATTACACCTCACTCTGAGCATATATATACCCTCTGTGTCCATGTATCGCTTGTAACGGCTTGACAAAGCTCCTGGAGAGCGAAACGTTGCCACAATAAAATGTCACATTAGTTGCATTTGTGTCCTTTTACTTAACATTCACATAGTTGTAAGAAATGCTTCAACAAGACTGGGTGAAACGTCGTCAAAGGTTTCATTCTATGAGCGGGTTATTTGTGTATTGTTCTAGACACGGTGTTGTGCGTTTGTATTCTTTAAATCAAATAGTATCGTGTGTTACATGTGTTTAGTTCACAAGAGTTTCACTACTGATACCTTCAAACCAATACATTATAAATGTAACGATGTTGAAAATAATATAACA
This sequence comes from Cherax destructor, assembly GCA_009830355.1. Classification (NCBI taxonomy): domain Eukaryota; kingdom Metazoa; phylum Arthropoda; class Malacostraca; order Decapoda; family Parastacidae; genus Cherax; species Cherax destructor. Next base: position 4,211 of record WNWK01003480.1, on the reverse strand, counting down.
AAGTCGCAAGGTGAAGCAACATAAGAATGACCTTGCCAATATAAACAACTATATTAATTAAGCTTACTAAACATTGTCCTCCTACCACATGACTAAGGTCAACATGAGCTTATTTTGTGTTGTGTATGCGGTTCAAGAGTACTGCCCCACATTAACACAATCCCACTTATTCTCTCAAATGGCATATTTTACGCTACGCTTTTTTTGCTTGTGATGGTTGTGCATGGTGCTACCATACTCTGGTAGTTACATTGTGGGAACCCACACTACTGGTGCTACCATACTCTGGTAGTTACATTGTGGGAACCCACACTACTGGTGCTACCATACTCTGGTAGTTACATTGTGGGAACCCACACTACTGGTGCTACCATACTCTGGTAGTTACATTGTGGGAACCCACACTACTGGTGCTACCATACTCTGGTAGTTACATTGTGGGAACCCACACTACTGGTGCTACCATACTCTGGTAGTTACATTGTGGGAACCCCCACTACTGGTGCTACCATACTCTGGTAGTTACATTGTGGGAACCCACACTACTGGTGCTACCATACTCTGGTAGTTACATTGTGGGAACCCACACTACTGGTGCTACCATACTCTGGTAGTTACATTGTGGGAACCCACACTACTGGTGCTACTCATACTCTGGTAGTTACATTGTGGGAACCCACATACTGGATGCTACCATACTCTGGTAGTTACATTGTGGGAACCCACACTACTGGTGCTACCATACTCTGGTAGTTACATTGTGGGAACCCACACTACTGGTGCTACCATACTCTGGTAGTTACATTGTGGAACCGGTGCTACCATCCTGGTAGTTACATTGTACCACACTACTGGTGCTACCATACTCTGGTAGTTACATTGTGGAACCCACACTACTGGTGCTACCATACTCTGGTAGTTACATTGTGGGAACCCACACTACTGGTGCTACCATACTCTGGTAGTTACATTTGGGACCCTACTGGTGCTAATCCTTACCCACTACTGGTGCTACCATACTCTGGTAGTTACATTGTGGAACCCACACTACTGGTGCTACCATACTCTGGTAGTTACATTGTGGAACCCACACTACTGGTGCTACCATACTCTGGTAGTTACATTGTGGGAACCACACTACTGGTGCTACCATACTCTGGTAGTTACATTGTGGGAACCCACACTACTGGTGCTACCATACTCTGGTAGTTACATTGTGGAACCCACACTACTGGTGCTACCATACTCTGGAGTCATGTGGGACCCACACTGTGCTACCATACTCTGAAGTAGTTACACTGTGGGAACGAATATGGGCTACATCCTGGTAGTTACATTGGTGGACCACATGGCAACATATCTGGAGTTGGGAATTGTCACTACTGGTGACCAAAGTACATTGTGGGAACACCAGTCTAATGAGCTCTAATGATAGTTCCTGGAGAGAGTGCATTTCCCTGTAGGGTTTAGGTGGTATGCAAAGTCAGTCTGGGGGAGATCACTAACGGGTTGAAACCTATTGATGCAGCTAATGAGCTAATAAAATTGTAAGGATAGTGAGGGGTGGTTGGGGATTATGGGTGTCAGTGGGCAGAGCAGGAAACCTCGAAGGACCTCAATCGCAGGATAGTCAGGAGAATAACAAGGAAGACAGAGGAGGGGGAGCTCCCACACAGAAAACAACACACAAACAGAAAACAACAACACAGAAAACACACACACACACACAGAAAACACACACACAGAAAACACACACACAGAAAACACACACACACAGAAAACACACAACACAGAAAACACACACACACAGAAAACACACACACACAGAAAACACACACACACAGAAAACACACACACACAGAAAACACACACACAGAAAACACACACACACAGAAAACATACACACATAAAACACACTCACACAGAAAACAAACAAAATACACAGAAAATGGTGGTATCTGTAGCACCACAGACAAAAGTGGAGGGGGGAACTGGGGGACCCCAAAAAGCCCAATCATTTAGAGTAAGAAGTTTGGGGTTTCCATTTTTACCTGTCCAAGAGTAGGGGGAAGGGGGTTTTTTTGTGGTGGCATTAACCGAAAAACACGGTTTGGGTTTTTTTTTTTTATTATAATTGACCCCAAATACTTGCAGAAAGTAGTGTTGTGTTGGGGGTTTTTTCAGAGTCCATTTGGGGAGAGTCCATTGGTTGCAGAGGGGGGGAAAGTGAGTTTAAACCTGCAATACTCAGATAATTTTTTTCTTATCAATGGTCATAGTCCACGTGCTTTTTTTCTGCTTTAATACTGCTGGGGACTGCGAATACGGCACTCGAATACCCTTGGGGGGCTGTTAAAACTGGCCGAAAGGGCCCCGCCCCCGCTGTTTTTGCTGCCACCCCTGTTAATACGCCCTCTGGGTTTTAAATGCCGCTGCCCCGCCCTTAAACTGCCACCCCTTTTTAAAAGCCCCGCACGCTGTTTTAAAAATGCGCCGCCCCTGCGAAACCTTTTTCCAGTACCGCTTTAAAATGCCCCGCCCCTGCTGTTAATACCGCCCCCGTTTCTGCTTTTTTAAAACCCGTCCCCCCCTGTTAAAAACCCCCCCGCCCCGTTAAACCGCGCTGCCTTTCGTTAATTCCCTACCGCTGTTAATACCGCGCCACCGCCAAACCGGGGTGTTGATCTGCCCTTAATGCCGTTCCCGCCGTTAAACCCTTTTTTCGCCCAAACCGCTGCTTTACCGCTGACCGCTTTTTAAAAGCTACCCTGTTAATGGCCCCCACCGCTGTTAATCGCTGCTACCCCCCTTTTTTAAAACCCCGCACCCTTTCCCTTTATTAAACCGCACCCTTTTTTCCCCCCCCAAAAATTTTAAATGCCGCCCCAATGCCGCTGCCCTTTCTGTTAATGCTGGTTTCCAATGTTAAACGCTTACCTTTTAAAACTGCCCTCTTTCCCCCTTTTACCCTGTTAAGCTGCTGTCGCTTTAAAAGCCCTTTCCCCTTTAAAAAGCCCCTGCCTTTCCTTTTAATCCGCTGCCCCGCCCTTAATACCCCTTCGCCACGGAATTTCCCCACCTTTTTAATAACGGCCCCCCGGTTTTAACTCCTGCTGCCGTTTGCTGAAATGGCCCCCCACTCCAAAACTGCCCCTACCCCGTTTAATCTTTTCCCACTGCTGTTTTAAAACCGGTGTTGATACTGCTGTTAATGCTGCACGCCAAAAACCCCTGTTTTTAAACCGCTGCTGCCGGTTTTTCCCCCCCCCCCCGCCGTTAATCCGCTGCTTTTAAAAACCCCTGCACCCCGTTAATCCCTGCCACTTGGTTAAAAACCGCTACCGCTGAATCGCTACCGTTGTTAATACCGTGCTGCCCCGCCGAAACTGGCCCCACCCCTGTTTAATCCCGCCCCCCGTTAATCCGCTTTTTTTCCGGGTTTAAGCTGCCCGTACCGCGTTAATGCCACCGCGAATCGTTTCCCCGCCCCGCCCTTAATACCGCTGCCACCCCTGAAAAACCCCCTACCGCCGTTAAAAGCCCGCACTTCCGTTAATCCGCCGCCCCCGCTCCGCGTTTTAAAAACCGCCGCCCCCCCCTGGTTTTTAATGGGGCCGCCCCCGCCGTTAAACTGGGGTACCGCCCTTTAAAAAGGGCCCCCGGGTCGCTGTTAAGCCGCCCTTTATCCCCTTTTTTCCCCAATAGCTGCGCTGTTCACTGCCTAAAACCCGTTTTCCCTTTTCCGCTGTTAAAGCTGCGCCCCCCGTTAAACCCCTGCCACCCGAAGCCGCTGTTTTCCCGTTAAACTGCCCCCTTTTACTACTGTTTTTAAAGCTGGCCATGCTGTTAATCTACCCCCCGCTGTTAAACCCCGCTGCCCCCAATGCCCCTGCCCGCTTTTAAAGGCACCCGAAACGCTGCCCCGCTGTTAAAAGCTTTCCCCCCGTTAAAGCCTGCCCCTGCTTTAAAAACGTTTCCCTGTTAATCTGCCCCCCGCTGTTAATACCTTTCTGCCGCTACGCTGTTAATACTGCGCTGCCATCCCAATCCGCTGCCACTGCTGTTAAAACCACACTTTTTTTCCCCCTCTGCCCCTTAATACCGCTGCGCCCCCCGTTAATACTTTTGTTCCGCTGATACCCCCCGCCGCCAACCCTTAAACCGGGGTCCGCTACCGCTGTTAACACCGCTGCCCCGCCACCCCTGTTAAT